>JAJIZJ010000230.1:17500-20000 GCA_022606455.1 Callitettix versicolor | reverse complement strand
GCATGAAATGATTATTTATAAGGCATAAAGATGTACTTTTTAGTACATGTAGTATGGGGTGATTGCAGATTTTGGAGGCCGAGACAAAGTTTCCTCATGCACTGAAATGTACATCTTTATGTCTTCTAAATGCTTCATAAGTTTGGTTTTTCTCCATAAATAAACAAGAAAAGTATGAGTCACGACAACATTTGACCAATCCTGTATATTAATATAACTTACTGTTCAATGACAGAACCGATGGTGACGGGCGGGAAGAGGTTCATTACTTGTTTGCAAATATAACTTTCACAAGTTGACCCTGTAGTCATAATTTCCCAAACAGGTCAAGCGTTAGGGTAAGATTTGGAGAGGAAAAGACAGAGAGCAGACAGACAGACAGCGAGAGAGAGAGAGAGAGAGAGAGAGAGAGAGAGAGAGAGAGAGAGAGAGAGAGAGAGAGAATGCTCCCTTATATCTGTCTCTCTCTGAGCTGCAAGTTTAGAAAAAAACATGCAGCGCTGCCTATTGACGGGAAATCCAAGTAGCATTGTCGGTCGAATAAAATAGGCTGTCTTTTCCATGCAAGAAGTGTCATTCTGTAATCATTGCATAAACCCATATCCCGCGATAAAAAGTAGTCACTTCAAAAAGTGTTTGGCGTATCCATCACGGAAGACCCAAACCTGGGACCTTGAGATGTGAGTCGATCATGGCCTCAAGATTACTTACTAAGGTGTCGTTAAAAATTGTATATATACTGTACTGGATACATAAAAAATTGTATAAGTCTTATATACAGACCTACATGTGTGTGTAATACACATGTGCTTTTGTAATTTTGACACGATTTGATTCAAAATGTGGCACAAAAATCGACAAAATCTGTACCCGAGAAAATTCGTGCAACCGTTTCTAAATGGTTGTCAAGCAAAATTTTAATCATACTTTTTTTGAAATCTGATTTCACTATCGCAAACAGGGTAAAAATCTGTATAATTAGTACTTTAAAATTTCACATTTCATTTGGAGTACGAAAGTAAAAATGTCAGAGGAATTTTATTCAGTTTTTGACGCAGTTTATGATGGTAAAATAAGATTTTCAAAACGTTGTGACAAAAAAAATATTGCCGGAAATTTATTAAATAGTATTTACTTATTATAATTTATTTATTAGTGATTAATAATTTATTATAGTTTATTTATTAGTGATTATTTATTAATTATAATTTATTTATTATATTTTATAAATTAGTGATTTTTTATTAGTGATTATTTATTCATTGTAATTTATTTATTAATTACAATTAATATTTATTATAGATTATTTATTAGTTATAATTTATTTATTACAATTTATATATTATATTTTTAAATTAGTGATTATTTATTCATATCGATTTCTATTTAATTGCAATTTATTTATTAGCGATTTTTTATTAATTATAATTTATTTATTATATTTTATATATTAGTGATTTTTTTAATAATTATAATTTATTCCTTATCGATTTCTTTTTAATTGCAATTTATTTATTAGCGATTTTTTATTAATTAATATTTATTTATTATATTTTATATATTAGTGATTTTTTTAATAATTATAATTTATTCCTTACTGATTTCTTATTAATTGTAATTTATTTATTAGCAAATATTATTTTATAGGCTCCTAATATAATTTATTAATAATATTTAATTTTATTATATAATTTATTTATTAGCAAGTATATGTTAATTATATTTATGAGAGATTATTTATTACTTATAATTTATTAATTAGCGATTATTTATTTATTTTTAAACCTAGGTTTTTGTAAATAATGTTACTATCTCACTCTGTATGGATTGTTGGGGTCCGGTAAGTTTAGAATTGTTTTTTTTAACAATATCTTATTCTTGTATGTTCCTGTTGTCATCTATAAAGTATCAAGTGGGTAGGGAAGACCAGCTGACTAGAATCTTATGTGAAATCGCCCAAATGAAGGGGAGCCGAAACCGTAGCCAGCTGCCAATGTGGAGCAGTTGACGGGCCTGTGACCAGTCAAGACCCTCTGCAGGTATACTGGTACCACGAGTTCGTGTAAAACCACTCCTCTAGGGATTCTCCCAGGCACATGAAGAAAGGTGTTGGATTCGTGGGGGTAGTGAATGCACTAGATGATGGATCTCTCTCTCTCTCTCTCTCTCTCTCTCTCTCTCTCTCTCTTTCTCCTTAACTTTTAAGTGTACGTTACTGGTGTACTCTCGTGGTCTAGGAAGATCCTCTAGCAGATATTGGAACTCACTTAATAAACGGCCAACTATAAAGTACGTGGAATATTTTCACCTATTTATCCCTCAGGGGTGCACATTATGAGTACATGTTTAAAATCTCGAAGTTCCCAAGCTTAATTTATCTGTTCTTGGGTTAAATAAAGATTCCTTCTTTCATCAGAAGTCAAGTTAGACCAACATATGCCTGCATTCTCCCAAGTCAAGGTAGAAGAACGCACTCCGAAGACTGCACTAATGAGTTAAG
>JAJIZJ010000230.1:0-5000 GCA_022606455.1 Callitettix versicolor | reverse complement strand
TTAACAGTATACTTAAACACTGTGTTCAGTATAATGATCTGCCTTCCCTAGCTTCGTCAATTCTACTTTCGTTGACGCGTTTCGGAAAATCTCCATCTTCAAAAACTATATCTATCTTTTAGTTTTTCTTCGATAGTATATATCGAAGAAACGCGTCAACGAAAGTAGAATTGACGAAGCTAGGGAAGGCTGATCATTATACTGAACACAGTGATAATAATCGAATTTCAGAAAAGAAGAAGAATATAAAAAGAATTTCAACGTAGTCAGCCGGACGATGTTAGTGAAAAGACTTGAATTTAGTTTTAGGAAGTTATATAAGACGATAGCCAACATATGGTTTAACAAACAATGTATTATAAATATCGCGATTTCTTCATACGCAAGAATCAAGAATAGAACAAATAGTTTTGCTGCAAAATACGCAATCCAGAAGGCGGAAAAAGATTGGATAAAGATGGAAATAAAAACATTATACGGGAAAAAGAGCGATATTAATAAGAAAATAATAAAATTACATATAATATTAAATGAAATAGTACTAGGAGAAATTGCAATGGAGATAATAGAGTGTATTAAGAACAAAACGAACAAAGAGGCTAAAAGTAAATACGATAAGTTGAATAAACAATTAGGAACACTAATAAATAATAAGAACACAATCAAAAGAAGTAATTACGAACGGAAAGAATTTCATGAAAGAATAGTGAATTTAGCAAAGGCGGATCTAAAGGAAGAAGAGAAAATTTTATTATAAAAAGGATTAAAACATAACATAAAGAAAGCAATATCAAGAAAGATGTAGAGCAAAACATAGTGGACATAGAGAACGCAATTGTGTTAATACCTAACGAAGAACAGGATCACGCAAGACATTTGGCAACAGAAATCTTGAATAAAACAAAGATTAAAAAACAAAAAAGATAAAAAAGAAGAAAGGGCAGCACAAGGCTTAGTAGGAACGTTAAGGGATAATGATTTTATCGTTAAAAAGGCGGATAAGGGGAACGCGATAGTATTGATAAATAAGGAAGATTACATACGGAAACCGAAGAGTTTATAACGAAGACAGAGTGCAGAAACGGGGAAAAAATAAAACAGATATAGCCTATATCAAAGGGAAATTAGAAAGGTAGTCAAAAATTCAAAACTCTTAATCCAAGCCAGTATAAAAAAAGAGTATAGATATAGTTTTTGAAACGCGTATAGATATAGGTTCTCCGAAACGCGTCAACGAAAGTAGAATTGACGAAGCTAGGGAAGGCAGATCATTATAATGAACACAGTGATAATAATCCTAGCAGAAAAGAAGAATATACTTAAACATTTTGTTCTATTGTAAACTGTAGTAAGTTAGTATGTATTGACAGAGAACCTTTTGTGATTACAAAGTAAGTACTGTAATTGTTAGGCACCCAACAATTGAACTGAACGTAAAAATTGTTATGTTTAAAAAATTACAAAATATAAAAAAATAAGTGTAAAAAGTAATTTTCTAAGAATAAGGAGACTTCACCATATGCTGTGTTTTACTTTACCACTAAACAATGCAATCAATTAAAACAAACTAGTTGTGTACCAGTGCTTCAGGGAATAAACATTATGGTTGATTAAATTACAACTATGTTTTAATTGATTGCAAAGAATTAAAGAAGGTATAAAACGTATAAAACGTCATAAAATAATTAATGTTTAGTTATACACAATAGTATAAAATCAAAAACTATTTATATTCTATAAATATAGAACATAGTAATTTCCCCTGGCATACCGTACATTTAATATTTTACGAGAGGATATATAAAGAAGCAGTATCGGTCGATCGACCAGTTAGGCTGTCGAAGAAACATTTTAAAAACAAATCAAGCGAAAGAAATTTGTGGTAGCCTTTAACTTACTAACACTTGAAATTAACACGAATAAATTTAATTGAAATCCGTCGAGTCGTTTCGTAATGGACAGCGAACAAAGTTGTAATTTTAACGTAACAAGCACTGAGTCAGGCAAAAATTTGTTTGTCACATTTGGCTGTTCCAATGAATTAAATTTTAAAAAAACTGAACTATAAAAATTACAGACAACCTGTTTGGCCTTAAAAGCTCGCGAAAATACTCATTTTTAAAAATAAATAATAATCAGCTCAGTTGATATCGTACTGAGCTTTCACCCCGAGGACCCGGGTTCGATTCCCGGCCAGGGCTTGGCATTTTCATACGCTATAAATCATCCCATCCTCTGCATTAGCCGAAGTCTGCACAATAGTCGGACGTTAAATACTAAAAAGAATCTATTTCAGTCTATTTCGTTTTCTTCATTCTTTTCGAATAACAGCACGCGTATTATATGAAAACGTGTTGCCTTAATTCCGGTATTTTTCCTAATTAAAGAACACGTGCACATTACAACCGTTTGTAATACATTCTAATTAATACAAACGTTTATAAAATTGTAGTTAATATTGCTAGTTTGTAACAACATAACATGAAACTTATTGTAACCTATCAGCTGTTCAATGAAATCAGCTGATCGTTACGAATTAATATAAAACAACTGATCTTTTACGACTAAAGTAAATAATATCTAGGTTCACGTATTTATTTATTCAAACAAAACAAGATATTTGTAAACATCACTTCAGACTAATTATATATTCAGCAGAGACATTAACAAAAGCTTCGTCCGTCGGTAACTCCCCCAGTTCAACGCGTGTACTTTTTTGTATTTATTTTTAACAACTGATGACTTTAAAATTACGAATAAAGTTTTGTTGTGAGTTTGTTCCATAATCCTGTTATACAAATAATGATACACCTTAAATGTCCATAACTCTGTTTATGTTATTTTTACTCTTCTTCTTCTTTCGATGTGACCTGCTAGGGACCACGTGACAATTTCAATTCTTCACACTTAGCTGTTTTCTCTTCCGTTCCCTCCAATATTCCCTCATCCTTTCACTATGCAGCTTCTTTCTGTCTTCGGACCACTTCACGCCAGGTTTATTCTGCAATCTTCCTTAGAATCCCTCCATACTTAATATCCTCTCTGTTCAGCGTTTCTTCTTCTTTTATATTATTTCTTTCTAAATCTTTTCTTACCTCTCGAATCCTCGAAAAAGTTGTTGACTTTTTATCCCATAGGTACTTGAGTATCCTTTTCGCTAGTCTTGAATCATTCATCCTGTACATATGTCCAAAAAATTGCAGTCTTCTCTTCCTTATCGTCTCTGTCATGTCCTGTATGTTCCTGTATATTTCATCATTAGATCTCAGTTTCCATGTTTCTTTAGTTTTCACTGGGCCTAAAATTTTTCTCATGATTCTCCTTTCTAGTATTTTCAGTTTATCTAAACTATAATTTAGTACCAAGCATTCACTTGCGTACAGGCATTCCGGTTTCTTTCTTTCTTTTTTTTTTTTTTTTTTTTGGTGTTTAACGTCCGACTATTGTGAACACTTGTGCTCTTTCCATTTTGCGTACCATTTCTTCAACAGCAGATTTATCCAAGCCGTTGTCTTGGATCATTTCTCCCAAATATTAGAACTTCTTTACTTTTTCCTCTGCACCAATATCCGTAACCAAAAAATTTGGAACGTTTTTGATGCTTAATAAACTTAGTTTTTTCTACGGAGATTCTCAAACCTGTTTTATCAGCTATTTCATTTAAGATTGATATGTATTGTTGCATTTCTTTACAAACATTAACATAAATAATATGTTAATTTTATTATTATTAAATATTTTATATTTAAACTGAAATATCACGAGAATATCATAATTGTACACAAATTCATTTTTGATGTTTTTCAGGGATGAATTTATACTCAGGTCACTGACTCGAAAAAACCGTGGGTACAATTTGAGCGTGTTCAGTTTGTGATTTTCGGTGACAACGAATGTTGGACCCATAATGGCATAAACGTCCGTTCGTTTTCTTTTTAAAACAAGATAAACATGGAGTCTAAATGTCTATTTTAACGGAGTTCGACTGAAACTCGCACATTTGCCTAACACTCGGCATCGATTTTAAATACCTATTCACGTCAAAAACAGGAACAGATGGATATATTAAACTTATTCTGTATAAGGTCTTCTTCTTCTTCCAATGGCTCCTTTTGGTTCACACCATTTTGGATCTTGCCTCCCAATACAATCCAGGAAAGTACCTTCGTCCCTGCTTCCCTCTATCCAGGCCCTCGCAGATCAGTATGTGATCCTTGTCCATAACATACACATCTTTTGAACAAATCTTGCACTTGTCAGAGGTTATTAGTCTCATCCTATGGAGATGCTTGGCAAGACAATCGTGACCAGTTTCCAAGCGGAAATTTGCTACAGCTATTTTGCGTGGAAGCATCTTATTGTCCTTAAAAAGATTAAACGGATCATAAGCTTTGTCTTGTAGGTTTTTCTTCATTTCACTAACAAATTTTTGTGGTGCGTCTGTTTTTAGTTTTCTTATAACTGCTTGTAATGACAGGGAGCCTGCTGGCTTTTGAATAATTTTTGTTCCTCTCTTCGCCAAATTAACCGCAGCTTCATTTCCCATCAATCCCACGTGTGCAGGGACCCACTGCATTGCGATATTGCCAACATTATTTCTTACAATCTTGTAATTCCGTCTGATATTTTGTATTACTTTGCTTTTTGGATTGTCATTATTGGCTATTGCCTGCAGATATGATTTGGAGTCAACTAAGACCACTATGTTTGTGTTCAGCCATGGTCTCACAATCAGCTGTTCCAGAGCCTCATTTACAGCTATCAATTCCGCCTCAAACACTGTAGAGTTGCTGCTTAAAGCAATGTAGTGCGAGAAGTGGTCACAATATATACCAGCTCCTGTTTCTCCTTCCATTCTAGAGCCATCAGTATATACACGGATCCAAGAGTCTGACGGGTATCGCACTTCCAAGGTTTCCAAAGCGATTTGAGATATTTTCACTGGAGCATCAGCGCTGGCAAACGCCTCCCAAGAAGCAAATATTCTGTATAAAGTAGGC
>JAJIZJ010000062.1:0-34607 GCA_022606455.1 Callitettix versicolor | reverse complement strand
TCAAGTCCCCATTTGAACTTTAGGTTCGACTAATGCACAAATTTTAATCTAGTTATCCCTTTTTTCCTTACGTTGCTTTGATGTCTCCCTTAAACTACCTTAAGTTACGTAAATACATGATCCTCCTCGACCAAATCAGATCCACATTGAACAAAGCTGATTCAGAAAAGTTTATTGCCTTTATTAATGCTCCTATACGAGCCTTAGAAGCATGTTTTAACACTTGTACCCCTAATATTCCGTATTTCCCTTTCAAAACAGTTTTAGCTCCAATAATACTTACGGTACTTTGTAATCACTTCCACCAAATTGTAATTTTCCAAACCACTGAGCTGGGAATGTGTCTGACTGTCGTTTATCACTTTGCAACCACTCGTCATGAATTACGTTGGATCTGTCGGTACAGTAAATAACACTCAATTCAATTGAAATATTTTAATATATCAATGTATTGAAAACTTTCGCCGAGTAAAGTTTAGGCATTCACTTCATATAAATGGTGCATTCAATGCAACATGTGTTGTAGGCATGTTTTGTTTAGCGTAGCTTTTACACGCACTAGCGTAATTAGTGCGATAAAACAAAAATTATTTGCTGTGTTTAAAATTAAAAATACTAAAATTTGATTTTTAAGTTTGAATGATTTCGAAATACTTTTCTGTGTCTGGGGACAATTTCTAAATATCCTTCTTTAACAATTTCGCTCAGAAGGTGTTCTATGTATACAAATGTTTGGGTAGTTGTGTTCGGTTATGGGGCTTTTAACAAAACTTGTCCTTTTTTGAAATTATGTTTGTCAGTTTTTGATACGATTTGACATTATATATTGATAATTCAAGTTAATTTATTCAATTATAAGAATAACTAGCTGTTACCCGTTGCGGCTTTGCCTGCAATTATAATGTAGGCTATAAAATTTATAGTCGATTTTCAAAATCAGAATAGATCATTTTATTTTAATATATTTCTATTTACAATATTATACGATTTATGGTTTTCGGCCAAGAAATATACATTTTTGCTACTCGATACTCTAAAACAGGGTCCTGTCAGATTTTAATAAAATACAGTATTATGAAAAAATCACTATTATTCAATTAAACTGGAATAGTATTGTGTTTATCTCAGGTACCTAAACCGTGTTCATACCAAATTTAATCTCAATTGGTCCACTAGTTAAAGTGAGATTGAATAACAAACAAATAAAAAAAAACAAACTTTCAGAAATATAATATGATTACCTGTTAACCGTCACGGCTTTGCCCGCAATCGTAATATGCATTAAAGATCACACATCACCGTGTTAGGACCAACAACTGTGTCAGTTAGGTTATGGTGTATTTCTTTTTTAAAATAAAGGTTTTTTCAACGCACCACCGTGTTAGTTAAGTTATGGAGTACTCTTTAAAAAAAATTAAGGCTTTTTTCCTGCATCACCGTATTAGGCCCAACAACCGTGTCAGTTAGGTTCTGGAGTACTATTTTTTAAAAAATAAATAAAGGTGTTTTTTAATGCATCACTGCGTTAGGCTTAACAACCATGTTAGTTAACTTATGCAGTATTCTTTAAAAAAAATATATAGATTTTTCACGCATCACCATGGCCTAATAAAAGTGTCAGTTAAGGTTTGGAGTACTCTTTAAAAAAAATAACGGTTTTTTTCACGCATCACCATGTTAGACTTAAAAACGGTGTCAGTTAAGTTTTGAAGTACTCTTTAAAAAAAAATAACGGTTTTTTCATACATCGCCATAATAGGCCCAACAACCATGTCAGTTAGGATATGTGGTATTCTTTAAAAAATATAAAGGGTTTTTACGCACCACCGTGTCAGTTAGGATATGTAGCCTAGTATTATATAAAAAATATAAAGGTTTTTCACGCATCACCGTGTTAGGCCTAACAACCGTGTCAGTTAGGATATGTGGAATTCTTAAAAAAAAATATAAAGGTTTTCACACATCATCGTGTAGGCCCAACAACCGTGTCAGGATATGTCGTATTCTTTAAAAAATATATAAAGTTTTTCACGCATCACTGTGTTAGACCTAACAACTGTGTTAGTTAAGTTACTCTTTAAAAAAAATATAACGGTTTTTTTCATACATCACCTTATTAGGCCCAACAACCGTGTCAGTTAGGTTATAAGTACTATTTAAAAAAATTAATAAAAGTTTTTTTAATGGATCACCGTGTTAGGCATAACAACCATGTTAGTTAGCTTACGGAGTATTCTTTTAAAAAGCTATAAAGTATTTTTCACGCATTACCATGGTAGACCTAAAAACCGTGTCAGTTAAGGTTTCAGTAGTATTTAAAAAAATAAAGTTTTTCACACATTACAAATGTAGGCCCAACAACCGTGTCAGTTAGGATATGTAGTATTCTTTAAAAAAAAATATAAGGTTTTTCACGCATCACCGTGTTAGGCCTAACAGCCGTGTCAATTAGGTTATATAATATTCTCTAAAAAGTAAAGGTTTTTTTTACACATCACCGTGATAGGCCTAACAATCGTATCAGTTAGGATATGTAGTATTCTTTAAAAAAATATAAAGGTTTTTCACACATCACCGTGATAGGCTCAACATCCGTATCAGTTATGTTATGTAGTATTCTTTAAAACATTATACAGGTTTTTCACGCATCACCGTATTAGGCCTAACAACCATGTCAGTTAGGATATGTAGTATTCTTAAAAAATGTAAAGGTTTTTTACGCATCACCGTTTTAGGCCTAACAACCGTGTCAGGATATATAGTAGGCTATTTTAAAAAAAAACATAAAGGTTTTTTCATGAATCACCTTGTTAGGCCTAACAACCGTGTCAGTTTGGTTATGCAGAATTCTTTTAAAAAATTGGTGTCTTATCACCCAAAACCCGTGTTACTCGTATTTTTATTGTTTTACCGATTTACAACACGTTACTGATTTTCGCCGGGTACCAATTTTGAGGTTATGTTGGTCACTTTTATTTTAGATTTTATCATACTACTCGTGCTTTCATATTTTGGATTTTTGCTCTTGGGCACATAATAAAGCATTTTAGTAACAAAAATATCGAAAAATATAGGTTATGCTACACTGCATATTTACTGTTTTTCATGTAATGTAATTACACAAATATATATACTACCTTACAATTGGCACTCTGTGTAGGGATTTTTTTACATTTAATATTGAAAATTCAACACAAAGTAACAAATTAAAGTCAGTTTTGAAAAAAATTTCAACTAAAATATTGAAAATGTTACATTAAAAACAATAATTTTGCAATAAATAAAACACAGATTAAGATTATTGAAATAGGATTGAATCTATGTTCATCTCAGGTACCTAAATCACATGTCCAATAAATAACTACAATTAACACATGATACGAAACTAAAAACTGATAATTATTTTGGGCTGGGAAAGTAGTATAATGACGTTTTGTAAAACGGGAATAGGCCTATATGTATCTCTGATACTTAAGCCATATACGTACCAAATTTCATCTCAATTGGTCCAGTGGTTAAAGCGTGATTGAATAACAAACAAACAAACAAACACACAAACTTTCAAAAATATAATATGAATTAGATTACTTTTCTTTGCCTAACGTCAATACTTTATGCCAGTTAGAGTTAGCACTGACGGTAACAGAAAAGAAACGAACAACTCTGCATCTCGAAATAATTCAGAACCGTGAGGTGCGCAGTTCGGAGACGCAATAAAACTGAACGGTGCTTTAGCCACATCGACCAATCCTTTAGCACTGTACCAAGGATTTTACGTATAGGATAATTATAATGTTTTATTTACTAAACAATAAAGTAAATGTACATATTTTACAAGCATTTTAAGCAATGTTCATGGAACGTCAGCCTGTTGGTAACCTATATTGTTTTTGTAAACATATCTATTTACATTTTTAATTTAGCAATGACTACTTTTTTTTAATATTAGTTTATATTTTTATAATTTTACAATAATTCTTTATACACATGTTTAATTTACTATAAAAAATAAATATTATAATCAAAATCATTTATTAAATCATATCTGTACCGCTATGTCTGCTGAAGATATTGATCCATGCACCTCAGTCTTTCTTGTTTAAATATCCATTAATTCTTATCCTGAATGTTCCATTTTTTTCCAAAAATCCAAAAATTAGAAATGTAACCAAAAAATACGTCTTCTTTCTCTTTCAGATTACATAAAGAGCAGTTAAAAAATGCCTATAACAGCAAAAGCATTTCTACACTAAATTTAAATAGAGATTTTGTATTATAGAGTAGAAACGAGATACCTACATCCAGAATACTGAAAAAATTATTATAAAAGGATCGTCGAATAATATCTTGTTTGCGTGCTTGCTGTATAACTTCCACCAAAATGAACATCTGACCTTGCTATTTTTCATATACAGTATTTTTTAAAACGTAAAACATTGAAATAACCTCTAGCTATAGTTTGGATTTCTTTCCTTCTTTTTAATTTTTCCTTTTAATTGTTAACTCATTTATTTCAAACTTATAATACCATATTTATTTTCTCTTAAAAGCGTTATGTGTTGAGACCACATTTAATGCCGTAGTCAAGTTTTGTTTTATTCAGCGCTCTCTTAGCTTGATTAATAACGGACATAAATAGTTTGAGAGATAAAAATACAAAATATTTTCAACATAATTAAATCTAATTTTATTATCTGACAATAGAAAGTGAATAGAAAATAAGCTGGTAAAGGAAACATCAATTTTGAGTTAGCTCCTACAAGGAGAGGTTGGCAACTTGCACAACAAACACAATTTTGTGTAACCTCTCGTACTTGAATGTTATACTGTTAAGAATATTATTTATTTAGGTCTATATGCTATTTGGTCAATATAAAATACACTGAAAATTTTCATTAATTTTATTTTTTGGACAGGCTTGCTCTTAAAAGGTGAGCGTCATATAAACCTAAATTAATGATAAAAAATCACGGGCATTAAACGTAGGGATATCAGTGACATTTGAAAATATTTGTGACTGTGACAAAAAAAATCATCGGTGACAAATACATATAACTTGTTACTGAAATTTTTGTAGATGTGTCATAATTTTTTATTTGTATAGATATCAGGTACGTAATGTTGTGATATAGGAAGTATTACAATTTATTGTTTATAAAGTCAACTTTCTTAACGTGAAAACATATGTCATACTGCATTATTGATATTTTCTAAGTATTAATAATTGTCTTTTTGTTCAAATGTTTACTACTTGATGGAAAATCATACAGCTTTTTTGATTAATAGTATATTATGTTTCCAATTAAAAATAAAAGACATTTTACATAATTTTGATTATCTAACAAAATTAAATATTCCAAGAAACATAACTGTAATCAAAAATAATAATCGTTAAAATTATTAATGTTTATACTATTCTTTATTTCTGCCAGGAATATTATTGTCTTTCATAGATGTAACAATTTTGTAAGTGATCTGACGTTTTGGATTACGTCCACTTACTCTGCAGTAATTAGTTTTGTTAATGAATGAAGGCAGTGCAAAACACATAAACAAATAAGAAATTGAGAAATAATCTTGGAAAGGCATGTGAGTTTAGGCCTATTAAACCAAATAATAATCGTTTTCTTCCAACACTTTTGTAACACATTTTTAAAAGAGGAATTATAGACTGTACTCTTTTCGGCTTTCCTTAATCTTTTTACAAACAATTTAAATCTATTTACCAATTCTCTGTGTTTTTAATTATTTTATCACCGGCGACAATACAGTAGATGCTAATAATTTCTGATGCGCAGAAATAAAAGATATTTTCACCATGTCAAGTATATTTGACTTGGGGAGTATTTTGTTAACAAATATCTCCACAAGATCGCAGCACAAGCGAACAGTGACTGATGACAAATCCAATCCATTGTTGCCTCCAATATATTTCCTACTAGGTGGTACTAAGTCACCACAATCTACTGTTATTGATATGTTTGCTGTTCGTCACTGTTGTTGATTGTGACGTGAAAATACCAGCGACATAATTACAATCAGTAAAATATCGTTGATCTGTAACGGGTGACATTTCTTGTCACAAAGGTTCGGTGAACTGATGTAAAACAAAATATTTCCGCTGATACTAGCGGGCTAGTTCGTTACGCCGAGAAAAATATTTATTTCAGATGTGACTACTTCTGTAATAATTATTAATGTTTTAATTTATTATAACGGTTTGAAACTTACGAAACTAATAGTAAAGATTAGTAAAACATTCCAAAAAACATTTTTTCTATGTAATGCAATACTTTAACATAGTTTCCACTTATTTTTTAGGTATTTTTTAAAAGTAGTTTTACCTGATTAGCTCAACCTTTTTACAGTAAAAATATGAAATAAAATAATTGTTTTTTTAAAATATTCTTAATGAATAAAGATTGTTTAAATAGGTAATTTGTAAGTAAATACATATAATTCCATTAGTAATCTAATTCATATTATATTTCTGAAAGTTTGTGTGTTTGTTTGTTATTCAATCACGCTTTAACCACTGGACCAATTGAGATGAAATTTGGTACGTATATGGCTTAAGTATCAGAGATACATATAGGCCTATTCCCGTTTTACAAAATGTCATTATACTACTTACCCAGCCCAAAATAATTATCAGTTTTTAGTTTTGTGTCATGTGTTAATTGTAGTTATTTATTGGACATGTGATTTAGGTACCTGAGATGAACATAGATTCAATCCTATTTCAATAATCTTAATCTGTGTTTTATTTATTGCAAAATTATTGTTTTTAATGTAACATTTTCAATATTTTAGTTGAAATTTTTCAAAACTGACTTTAATTTGTTACTTTGTGTTGAATTTTCAATATTAAATGTAAAAATCCCTACACAGAGTGCCAATTGTAAGGTAGTATATATATTTGTGTAATTAAATTACATGAAAAAATAGTAAATATGCAGTGTAGCATAACCTATATTTTTCGATATTTTTGTTACTAAAATGCTTTATTATGTGCCCAAGAGCAAGAATCCAAAATACGAAAACACGAGAAGTACGATAAAATCTAAAATAAAAGTGACCAACATAACCTCAAAATTGGTACCTTTAAGAAAATCAGTAACGTGTTGTAAATCGGTACAACAATAAAAATACGACTAACACGGGTTTTGGGTGATAAGAAACCAATTTTTAAAAGAATTCTGCATAACCAAACTGACACGGTTGTTAGGCCTAACAAGGTGATTCATGAAAAAACCTTTATATTGTTGTTAGGCCTAAAACGGTGATGCGTGAAAAACCTTTATATTTTTTTAAAGAATACTACATATCCTAACTGACATGGTTGTTAGGCCTAACACGGTGATGCGTGAAAAAACCTTTATATTTTTTTAAAGAATACTACATATCCTAACTGACATGGTTGTTAGGCCTAACATGGTGATGATAAAAAAACCTGTATAATGTTTTAAAGAATACTACATTTCATAACTGATACGGATGTTGAGCCTATCACGGTGATGTGTGAAAAACCTTTATATTTTTTTAAAGAATACTACATATCCTAACTGATACGATTGTTAGGCCTATCACGGTGATGTGTAAAAAAAACCTTTACTTTTAAAGAATATTATATAACCTAATTGACACGGCTGTTAGGCTAACACGGTGATGCGTGAAAAACCTTTATATTTTTTTAAAGAATACTACATATCCTAACTGACACGGTTGTTGGGCCTATCACGGTAATGTGTGAAAAAAACCTTTATTTTTTTAAAATAGTACTGAAAACCTTAACTGACACGGTTGTTACCATGGTAATGCGTGAAAAATACTTTATAGTTTTTTAAAAGAATACTCCATAAGCTAACTAACATGGTTGTTATGCCTAACACAGTGATCCATTAAAAAAACTTTTATTAATTTTTTTTTAAATAGTACTTATAACCTAACTGACACGGTTGTTGGGCCTAATAAGGTGATGTATGAAAAAACCGTTATATTTTTTTTTAAAGAGTAACTTAACTAACACGGTTGTTAGGTCTAACACAGTGATGCGTGAAAAAACTTTATATTTTTTAAAGAATACGACATATCCTGACACGGTTGTTGGGCCTACACGATGATGTGTGAAAAAACCTTTATATTTTTTTTAAGAATTCTACATATCCTAACTAACACGGTTGTTAGGCCTAACACGGTGATGCGTGAAAAAACCTTTATATTTTTTTAAAGAATACTAGGCTACATATCCTAACTGACACGGTAGTGCGTAAAAAACCTTTATATTTTTTTAAAGAATACCACATATCCTAACTGACATGGTTGTTGGGCCTATTATGGCGATGTGTGAAAAAACCGTTATTTTTTTTAAAGAGTACTTCAAACCTTAACTGACACGGTTGTTAGGCCATGGTGATGCGTGAAAAATCTTTATATTTTTTTTAAAGAATACTGCATAAGTTAACTAACATGGTTGTTAAGCCTAACGCGGTGATGCTTTAAAAAACACCTTTATTTATTTTTTAAAAAATAGTACTCCAGAACCTAACTGACACGGTTGTTGGGCCTAATACGGTGATGCAGGAAAAAAGCCTTAATTTTTTTTAAAGAGTACTCCATAACTTAACTAACACGGTGGTGCGTTAAAAAACCTTTATTTTAAAAAAGAAATACACCATAACCTAACTGACACGGTTGTTGGTCCTAACACGGTCATCCGTGATCTTTAATGTACGGGGTAATGTATTTTATTAAAATATGACAGGACCCTATTTTAGAGTATCGAGTAGCAAAAATGTATATTTCTTGGCAGAAAACCATAAATCGTATAATATTGTAAATAAAAATATATTAAAATGAAATGATCTATTCTGATTTTGAAAATCGACTATAAATTTTATAGCCTACATTATATTTGCAGGCAAAGCCGCAACAGGGTAACAACTAGTATATATATATATATATATATATATATATATATATATATATATATATATATATATATATACAGGAAGTGGCTTTCTACATAAATACACAATTTAGTAGAAATGCTTGACATTAAATCTGGTTGTTTCAATGAAAGTAGTGAGTTACTTTTTAAATGGTAGTGACAGTTACAGAATCGAATCGATCAGAATTTTATAACACATCTTTTATGAACTATGTTTAATATAATTATAATTTAATATAATATTCTTCGTAGAAATACTATCAAAAATTCAAAAGCATCACAATTAATAAAAGGCATAATTGTAATGATATTCGAATTTAGCGGGTTATTTATTTTTCATTTGATACTTTAAATGTCGTAGATTCAATAATTTCAAAATTTACGGTTTTTTGCCCTTTGAAGTCTCTAAAACTATTCAGTTCTTCAATTTCAGTGGCATATTCAGATTCAGAACAAAACGGGTACATGTTTTTTAAATGTGATTCTACAATTGAAAAAAAATGGGTAATTAAATCTCTTTAAAAAATTTCAACCTTCCTTGTAATTTGTTTTCTATTTCCCGCAATTTTTGAGCAAAACAGCTGGAAAACAATAGGATTTTATTTGCAAGCTATTTTGTAGAGCTAAAAGGTATTTTAAGTTAATCAATGAAACCCTTTTCTCGTTATCGGCTGTAAAAATTTCGTGACAAACACAAAGGCAAACAGACAGGAGTTATTCGAGATTAGTTCTTTGGAAAATACTCCTGAGCATCTGTAGGCCTTTACAAAAAAAAAAAAAACAAAAACAAAAATTAACGATTGCAAATTTTTTGTTAGCAAAATTAATATGGTCCTTGTCTTTGATTAAGATGAGTATAATAACTTGTGGTAAAAATATATCTATCACATCTTAACAATGATACATGAATTACCGTGCTGTTACAGACATTCCGTAACTTTAGTCTTCTTCTTCGTTACTTATTTTGAAGGCAGTGATCGTGACCTGTAACCTGAAGTCTGTGTTTTAAATTTGAAATAAGTAATAAGGTTCTAAAATAAGTCCAAAAGTACTTCGTATATTTCTCACTTCCCGTTTAGATGTTTGCCCACACGTAGATGAAAGAACAAAACGAACCTTTGTTGTTATGAACAAATTACGGGGATTAATTTAAAAATTCTACAAAACAGTTAATAAAAGAAAGTTAATTATGATAAGAACACAATAATCCTTCTGTTAATTTGCAATTCTTGTCGATATAAAAGTAGTATTTGAAAACCTTAGCAAGGAATTACAGTAAATAAAGTTCGGATATAGTTTCAAAGTTGATCAGCGTACACATAGAATATTTCGACTGCACGAATATTTTTTACACCTACAAATCTACCTCATTTTACACCTTTTACACAACGCTGTATTTTCCCATTTAATAGTAGCACATACACATGCGATTACATGAAAATTACAATATGTTCGGGCCTTATTTCAGAGTGATGTGACCACTGGTTGGTTTTTGTGTTCTTGAGTATAACCTAGAAATAAATAATCTTCATCTATATTACATTACTTTATCTTTAAACAAAGAATAGTGCGGTGATTGTAAAAAAAACTATCTTGATTATGATAAATATATCCGTTTTAATTTTAACTGTGTAACCGTTAATTTCACGAACGGATACCTTGAATTAAAATTTGTTTATATTAAATATCTGTTGAATTTGTGTATTTTGCTAGAAAATTTAAAAATCTGCCAGTTTTGATCAAACTCAGAAATTATTATTTTTCCCAATATTAAGATATTATAAAATGTTTCAAAAAATATAAATTGTATTTTTGTTTAAACGAAAGCAATAAAAATTTTGATAGAATATAGTCCGTACCAAAACTAAACTGGTTGATTGTCTCTTAAAATGTTAGTTTCGTGAATTCCTTAAATCAATTCACGAATTTTTGCTTATTTTTATCACACATGTAGATTCTCATCTTAAGCCAGAAAACTGAATTTTATATAAATAGAACTTTGCTTCCAAAATAAATTTTTAAAAATTCAAAATAATATTGAAACGTTTTCTTCTTCTTCTGTCATTAAATACATTTTCAATTATTTACAAACGTTTTGGTATACACTAGTTCTTACATTATTATATAAGCCGCCTCAGTGGTCTAGTGGATAGCGTACTAGGCTTTCACCCCGAGGACCCGGGTTCGATTCCAGGCGAGGGCTTGGCATCTTCATACGCTATAAATCATCCCATCGTCTGCATTAGCCCAAGTGTGCACAATAGTCGGACGTTAAAAAAAAATATATATATACATATATATTAAATATATATATATATATATATATATATATATATATATATATATATATATATATATATATATATATATACAATAATATGAAATGCAGTATTTTAAAAACAGTGTTTCAGTTTATAATATCTCTTTTAAAATATATTTTTAATGAGTAGCTATTATAAAAATTATTTATTTTTAAATTTGTTTTATTACCTATTCAATGTAAATTTCCGTACTATGATATTTTATTTAAGTCTATGTAGCAAATGTATGTTACTGAGATTTTCATGGAAACATAGGTTTGTAGATGATTTGTTTTAACAAAATTTGTTTTTTGTTAGAAAATTTGCATTAGAAACAAAAACTATACCTTTTCATAGATTTTTTGTTCTAAGAGGACGCTATCAGTCAATATTGTAAAAAATCCCGCTAAGCCCCCTCGGAGGCCTGGTTGACAGCGTACTGGGCTTTCACCCCGAGGACCCGAGTTCGATTCCCGGCCAGGGCTTGCCATTTTCATACGCTATAAGTCATCCCATCTGCTTTAGCCCAAATGTGCCCAATTTCGTACGTTAAAAAAAAAAAAAAAAAAAATTTTAAAAATCTCTGTACTTTTCTCCCGGGCCTGAAAAAGTTTGAGGAACAGCAAGACGTTTGAGCGTTGTTTTTGAATCAGTTATTAAAGTAAAAACGTTTAAAGTAAAAAATGCCCAAATATTGGGCATTTCTTAGTTTATCGCTTTATGAACCGTTTTTTTATTAGCAACTTGCACAACAAATACAATTTTGTGTAACCTCTCGTCCTTGAATATTACACTGTTAACAATAATATTTATTCAAGACTATTTGCTCTCTGGTGGTTGTACTAATTTTCACATGGACTAAATTTTTTGGACAGGCTTGCTCTTAAATGTGAGCCTCATATAAACCTAATTTAAACTATATGTAAATAGTGGCAGACATTATTAGCTACTTGCGTGATCAGCGACCGTTCCGGTTAAATGACCGTGATAAAAAATCACGGGCATTAAAGGTAGTAATATCAGTGAAAATACTTGACTGTAGTGATTGTGAAAAAAAAATTACTGGTGACAAATACATATAACTTGTTACTAATATTTTTTTTATTATAACGGTTTGAAACTTAAAACTAATAGTGAACCTAATAGTAAAGATTAGTAAAACTTTAAAAAAACATTTTTTTCATTTTCAATCCTCAAACAAAAGCTTTAAACATATATATATATATATATATATATATATATATATATATATATATATATATATATATATTCAGGAAGTAGGTTTTTTACATAAACGTACAATTTAGTAGAAATGCTTGATATTAAAACTGGTTGTTTCAAAGAAAGTAGTGAGTTTTATTTTAACTGTTTGTGACTGTTATATATAACATGGAATCACTAAGAATTTTATAATACATATTTTGTTAACTATGTTTTAATTTAATATAGTTTCCTTCGTAGAAGTACTATCAAAACTTCAAAGTCATCACAATTTTAAAAACTCATAATTATAATGGTATTCGATTTTAGAGGAATATTTACTTTTTATTTGATACCTTAAATGTTGTAGATTCAATTATTTCAAAATTTACGGTTTTTGCCCTTTGAGGAAGAAAAAACCATTAAGTTCTTCAATTCCAGTGTAATATTCAGATTCAGAATAAAATGGGAATCTGTTCTTCAAATATATTTCAACAATTGAGAAAAAGAGGTACTTTTGAAAATTTTAACCTTCCTTGTAATTTTTACTATTTCCTGCAATTTTTGAGCAAAACAGCGGGGAAACAATTTCCAAGTAGTTTTGTAAAGCCAAAAGTATTTCAAGTTAATCCATTAAACCCTTTTCTCGTTATCGACTTACGAATTTCGTGAAAAACACAAAGACAAACAGACAGACGTTATTTGAAGTAGTTCTTTGGAAAATAATCCTGAGCATCTGTAAGCCTATAAAAAAAATTAAAAAATAATGATTGCAAAGTTTTTGCTAGTAAAAATAATATGCTCTTTGTCCTTGATTAAGATGAGTATTATAATTTGTGGTAAAAAGATGTCTATCCCGTTTTAACAATGACACATCAATTACCATGCTATTACAGAATTACGTAACTTTAGTCTACTAGTTCCTTACTTATTTTGCAGATAGTGATCGTGACTTGTAACCTGAAGTCTGTGTTTTAAATTTGAAATAAGTAATAAGGTTCTAAAGTAAGTCCAAAAGTACTTAGTATATTTCTCAGTTCCCGTTTAGATGTTTGCCCAGACGTAGATAAAAGAAGAAACGAACCTTTGTTTTTATGACGGAGTAATAGCGGAGATGTGGAAGATAGCCTATTATGCCTTCATCACTGAAGCGGTAGAATTGTTCCGGAATATCTGGAGGGAAGAAAAAGTACCGGGGGACTGGCTAGTGACGCTGCATAAAAAAAAGGGTCGAAGTCAGAGGTAAATAACTACCGAAGCATATCGCTTTTACACGTCACATACAAATGTTTTTCCGAAATGAATAGAGCACTAATTGTTTTAGATCAATAATTGATCCAAAACCTCAATATTTGCTCATGTCCAGAACAAATATTAAGTCTGAAAATGATAATCAAGTATTGCATCTCATGAAAGAAAGATATCTTCATAGAGACACATTAATGGAAATTTAAATTCTTTTTCAGCCAAGAGTGTCAAATCATGCCAGACATTTTGGTTTGATGTTCTTATTTTTACTTCCGATTAAAGCACTGGAGTCGTTGTTTTTCCAAAACATTTTCATGATCTTAACCAGAACCACAATAAACTACATCGGTGACAGGCTGTTGCCCTGCCTCAGACCTTTATCTCAAAGGTTTGCTGATCTCTCCTCGGAATTTCACATTGGAAATAGTGTTCTTTAATGCCATCCTAATGAGGTTTAGTGTCATATGATCGAATTCATATTGCCTCAGTATTTCCATCAATATGTCCCTATCTATTGAGTCATATGCTATTTCTAAGTCTATGAATGATATGAAGATATTTTTCGGTTCGGAGGTGTAATACTTGATTATCATTTTCAGACTTGGTATTTGTTCTGGACATGAACGCTCTCCCTTAAGACACTTTGATATACAGTTTTGGATCAATTTGTGATTCCAGTCTATTCAGTTTAGAAAAACTTTTGTATGCGACGGTTAAAAGCGATATGCCTCAGTAATTATATACCTCTGATTTCGACCCTTTTTATGCAGCGGGTGTATCATTGCCACTAGCCAGTCCTCCGGTACTTTTTTCCCTTCAGATATTCCGGAACAATTCTTCCGCTTCAGTGATGAAAGCTTCTTTGGCTATCTTCCACATTTCCGCTATTACTCTGTCTCCTCCAGGTGCTTTGTTGTTCTTCACGGAAATATTATTTTAATCTGTAATAATTACGTATATCTTTTTTTAATTTAACCTATACTTTACATTAAATTATTAATTTAATCTGTATTAATTACGTATAAACTTTCATAAGTATATTTTTTACTTTACATAAAATTATTAATTTATTCTGTAATAATAACGTATAAACTTGCATAAATCTAACCTCTATTTTAAGTAAAATTATTAATTTAATCTGTAATACATATAAACTAACTTAAATGTAACCTCTACTTTACAATAAATCTAACCTCCACTAATTTAATCTGTGTTAATGACGTACAAGCTTACGTAAATCTAATCTCTCTTTTTTTTTTTAACGTCCGACTACTGTGCACACTTGGGCTAATGCAGACAATGGGATGATTAATGTATTACAGATAATTGACTAAATTTTGTACCAAGTAAATTATTTTGAATCTTAAGTTAAACATATATATTAATGAGGCTTACCCTTTAGAGGAAAGCCTGTCCAAAATAAAAGAAATACTGTCAGTATTCCGTACATTAAGTCATAATACACAATATGACGTTATATTAATGTTGGACAACTAATATGCTTCGAAGTATATGATACACCAACGAGAGTTTAAAGAAAACAGTTTAAGTTGTGCAAGTTGCATAACCTCTTTTTTGTTTTATTTAGATGTTCTGTCTGCTGCTATTTGAGTTTCAGGGCTAATACGGTGATGCGTTAAAAAAAACCTGATGACAGTTTTTGCTTCCGTCGTACACGGTTTCAATAAAACGATAACTTATCTTTAATAGTTATGCAAATATTTCCGTATTTCGAATACGAATACGATTCTTTAAAAATGCCATGGTTAATAAAAAATTCGACAACACGACCAAAGATTATACGTATGGGAAAAAACAAGTAATCTTAAAATATATTGTATACAGGAATGTATTAAACTGAAATAAAGTTATTATGATTATCAAAATCGACTATAAATTTTATTATCTTTAATGTATATTTTGATTGCGGACAAAGCCGTGACGGGTAACAGCTAGTATATAAAAAATGTATAAAATTTCACTGTTTTACAGTTAACACATACCACAAAACTAAATAATTAAGTTGGTGTAGGTAAGTAGTATAATTGAATTTCTTAAAAAAGGAAAAAGATCTATGTTTTTCTCAGGTACTTAAACCATATTCATACCAAATTTTATTTTAATTGGTCCAGTAGTTAACGCGTGTTTAAATAACAAACAAACAAACTTTGTGAAATATAATATGATTAAGAAACGTTCTAATCTGCTGCCGTATAGTAGATCTTATGGGAGGGGGGATTAGAAAAAACCTAGACACAGATTTAAATCTTTGACATTCTAATATGGTGTATATTCTAGGTTACTTGGGGGGAGCAGTACGAAAAACCTAGATATAGAGTAACACCTTTGACGTTTTTAGTATGCCGATATATATTAGATATCTTGAGGGGAAAGATAAACCTAGGGACGTATACTTTTTGATGTTCAAATATTCCGATATGTATGTAGTAGATCGCATGGGGGTATGATAAATCATGGCAACGTATACACCTTTGACGTTTTAATATGCCGATATATAGTAGATATCTCGGGGGTAAGAAAAACCTAGTCATAGTGTACCCCCTTAAACGTTTTAATATGCCAATATAAAGTAGATATTATCTACTTTAGCAAAAAGGGTAAGCACAAAGGGTAAGAAAACCCTTTTCACTGTGTACCCCCAATGACGTTTTAATATGCCGATATACAGTAGATATTTGAGGGGGTTAAGAAAAACCTAGGCACAGTTTAACCCCCTTTGAGGTTCTAATGTGTTGATGTGTAGTACATCTAATGGGGGTAAGAATAACCTAGGCACAGTTTACCCCCGTTACTCTAAATCTGATTTTCACTATTAATGACTTGACTGATTAGCAGACTGCTCAATGTACTGCAGAAACTACAAGAGTAAGATATTTAAAATATTGACGAAATCTCCACATTTAACTTAGATGCGCAGTACGCGAAGTTTTTTTTTGAAAAATCATTCCTAAAGGACACAGATAACCCCTAAAGTGTTATCCCCTCATAGCATATATTTATTAATGTAGTAGCTCTTAAATAAAAGCAAAAGTGCAATATTCGTAATAGTTGTTATATAAAAATGTAATTTTTAAATAGCATAAGAAATTAATAACAAATTGTACTTTTTAAATAAACTTAGATTTATTAAGTGAATGATTTTTAATGAAAGTACTAATTAATGGCCAACTTAAAATTTTGCGGGTGAAGCTAAGACGGTGTGTGTCATTATTACATAAAATTAAACTGTATATACAGATTGTAAAACAAACACTGATTTTGTTATGGTTATACAAAAACAAACTGTAAACTATATTCAGTTTTTGTTTTCTGGTTCGCTTTCCCGCAGCTTCCCGTAATTTAAAATGCAGTAATTAGCAAAGTATCGTTAATAGTATCATAATGCAAAAGCTTCAGTAGTAAATAAGTTTAAAAACTAATTAAACTAAAATCGATTGAAATATTTTGTTAACAAAGTGCAATAAGATTTCGTTTAGGTATTTCATATGTATGTTTTTAAGAGAAGTACTGATTTATTTTGTTTAATTGTTTCTATCCAGACTGTACGTACTGAATAAGAAATTACTTTTATCGGTTTCTGTTTTTATAGAAAGTTTAGAAACCAAATAGTTTGAGGAACAGCAAGACGTTTGAGCGTTGTTTTTGAATCAGTTATTAAAGTAAAAACGTTTACGTGACCCAAATATTGGGCATTTCTTAGTTTATCGCTTTATGAACCGTTTTTTTATTAATCCGATTTTTAACTTTACAAGACAGTGTAATTCTAGTGCTATCATGTGATACCGGAAATCTGCATTTGTTTTTAAATGCAATAACTTTAAGAATAATCTATTTTGGATCTATATACGTACACAATTCATGATTTTTCTGTTTTAATGGTTTTTAAGTTTTTGATAATCCCATTTGGATCCAAGAAGCCATTTTTTAGTTTTATGAAATGAAAGCTGTATATGATTGTAAAATAAGAGTTTCGAAAAGAAAAGAAAATATTTCTTTTGGAAATTCGCTTAAGAAATGTCAGCAAGACTTCTGAAAGCCGATAATATTTAATTCTGGATCTACAAGAAAGAAAATCCAATGCCTTAACGGTCACTGAGCATGCAAGTAGTTAGTTAATAACGTCTGGCACTCCCTACATATAGTTTAAATAAAGTTTATATGAGGCTCACTTTTTAAGAGCAAGCCTGTCCAAAAAATCAAACTCAATGCTTTGAATGCTCAAACTTTGAATGCAAAATACACCAAAGAGGAAATATCTTGAATAAATATTATTCTTAACAGTGTAATATTCACCGACGAGAGGTTACACAAAATTGTATTTGTTGTGTAAGTTGCCAACCTCTTCTTGTAGGAGCTAACTCAAAATTACATTTTCAGGCAGCACGTATTTTAGTTCCGGGTCACATGCAACGACGTATTATTTCAGAAACAAGCTTTAGTTTTTAATAAAACTAACGCATGTAAGAAAACTGCACTTATCTTCTCATTTTAAACCACACTATAATTGTAGAAATAAAAAAAAAGTTTAACTTTCTTTAACAAAAGATTTAACATAATGTTCAAAACACAATGTTCATTCTTAGCCTATATCTTAAAACATTTTAATTATTGTGTTATGGACAAAATTCTGAGATTGATAAAAGCTATTAAATTATTTTTTTTAGTAAAACAGAATTTAAAAACAATACCCTAAGCATTTATGTTGAAAAATAATTTGCAGATAGTTTTTACAAATTTTAAATAAATGAAACAACCTGTTTTTCACACAGTAAGATATATGTAGACTGTTTTTCACTTTTTTTGTTTTAAATTTTAAACAAAAAGCTTCCAATATGCACGCAACATTATTATGTATTTGTGAAGGTTTGTGTCGTTAACCAAAACATATGCATATGTGTTCAATATACGCTCATTAAAATTGTCTAAATAAAATAAAATTTAAGCTGAAACATACGAGAATATTTTTACAAGCATACTATTTACCATAAAACCAAAAATTCATTTCATCGTATGTTTTGTAATAGCAGACCTATGTATAAATCAACGAATATTTTATACTTTTTATTCTGTCATTATTATTACTATTATTATTGCCTAACTTTCACAAGAAATATTCTGATTAATAAGTAACAATGTTTCAAGGTTAAATGTTATGTATATTTTGAGAGAGAGAGAGAGAGAGAGAGGGAGAGAGAGAGAGATGGAGAGAGAGAGAGAGAGAGAGAGAGAGTGGGTCTCTGTACATGCTTGTTACAGTAACGTAGAAAGTAATGAACTACATATTAGCGGTCACAAGTATTATTTCTTGCTACATATGTAGCCTACTCTTCAAAAAAAATTAAGGCTTTTTACTTGCATCACCGTATTAGGCCCAACAACCGTGTCAGTTAGGTTCTGGAGTTCTTTTTTAAAAAATAAATAAAGGTATTTTAATGCATCACCACGTTAGGCCTAAAAACCATGTTAGTTAACTTATGGAGTACTCTTTAAAAAAAATAACGGTTTTTTTTCACACATCACCATGATAGGCCCAACAACCATGTCAGTTAGGATATGTAGCCTAGTATTCTTTAAAAAAATATAAAGATTTTTTCACGCATCATCGTGATAGGCCTAACAATCGTGTCAAGATATGTAGTAGTCTTTAAAAAAATATAAAGGTTTTTCACGCATCACTGTGTTGGGCCTAACATCCGTGTTAGTTAAGTTATGGAGTATTCTTTAAAAAAATATAAAGGTTTTTTTCATACATCACCGTATTAGGCCCAACAACCATATCAGTTAGATTATAAGTACTCTTTAAAAAAAATTAATAAAGGTTTTTTTAATGGATCACCGTGTTAGGCCTAACAACCATATTAGTTAGCTTATGGAGTATTCTTTAAAAAATATATAAAGTATTTTTCACGCATTACCTTGTTAGACCTAACAAACCGTGTCTGTTAGTATATGTAGTATTCTTTAAAAAAATATAAAGGTTTTTTTACGTATCATCGTGATAGGCCCAACAACAGTGTAAGGAAATATAGTATTTTTTTAAAAAATGTTAAGGTTTTTCACTCATCACCTTGTTAGGCATAACAACCATGTCAGTTTGGATATGCAGTATTCTTTTAAAAAATTTGTTTCTCATCACCCAAAACCCGTGTTAGACGTATTTTTATTGTTTTACCGATTTACAACAAGTTACTGATTTTAACCGGGTAGCAATTTTGAGGTTATGTACGTCACTTTTATTTTCGATTTTTATCGTACTTCTCGTGCTTTCATATTTTGGATTCTTACTTTTGGGCACATAATAAAGCATTTTAGTAACAAAAATACCGAAAAATCCAGGATATGCTACACTGCATATTTACCATTTTTTCATATAATGAATTACACAAATATATATACTACCTTACAATTGGCTTTCTGCGTAGGGATTTTTTTACATTTAATATTGAAAATTCAACACAAAGTAACAAATTAAAGTCAGTTTTGAAAAAAAAATTAACTAAAATATTGAAAATGTTACATTAAAACAATAATTTTGCAATAAATAAAATACAGATTAAGATTCTTAAAATAGGATTGAATCTATGTTCATCTCAGGTCCAGTAAAAAACTACAGTTAACACATGTTACAAAACTAAATACTAATGGTTATTTTGGGCTGGGTATGTAGTATAATGACGTTTTGTAAAAGGGGAATAAGCCTATGTGTATCTCAGATACTTAAACCATATTCGTACCAAATTTAATCTCAATTGGTCCAGTGGTTAAAACGTGATTGAATAACAAAGAAACACGCAAACTTTCAGAAATATAATATGAATTAGATTAAGATTAGCTGTTACCCATCACGGCTCTGCCCGCAATCATAATATACATTAAAGATCACGCATCACCGTGTTAGGCTCAACAACCGTGTCTGTTAAGTTTGGAGTACTCTTTAAAAAAAATTAAGGTTTTTTTTACACATCATAATGATAGGCCCAACAACCATGTCAGTTAGGATATTTAGTATTCTTTAAAAAAGTATAAAAGTTTTTTTACGCACCACCGTGTATGGCGTAATAACTGTGTCCATAAGGAATTCTTTTTTTAAAAATTGGGTTTCTTATCACCCAAAACCCGTGTTAGACGCATTTTTTATTGTTTTACCGATCTACAACACGTTACCAATTTTCGCGCGGTAGCAATTTTGAGCTTATTTTATTTTTTTTTATAGTACTTCTCGTGGTTTCCGCGCTATTATAGTTTGGATTCTTGCTTTTGGGCTCGTAATAAAGCGTTTTAGTAACAAAAATATCGAAAAACCAAGTTCATGATATTTACCTTTTTTACCATTTTTACATATTTTCCATTTTTTCATATAATGTAATTACACAAATATATACTACCTTACAACAAAAGTATCCTAATAAAATCGTATATGTTATATATTCAGCACTCTGCATTCGAAAACATTGAAAAGTCTTAAATGAGGAATACCAGATTGTGATTATTTGATCTTATGAAACTTAAAATAACAAAACTACAAACAATATAGCAAACCAGACTTTCACAAAGAGAAAATACTTACAATTATAGTAATTTTTAACGTATTGTAATCTGCACTTCTTTTTACATTTAATATTGAAAATTCAACACAAAGTAACAAGTTATAATCAGTTTTGAAAAAAATTTCAACTAAAATAATTTAAAATGATACATTAAAAGCAATAATTTTTCAATAAATAAAACACAAATTAAGATTCTTAAAATGGGATTAGATCTATTTCAATCACAGGTACCTAAATCCCAGGTCCAGTAAACAGTAATTATAATACCTAACTACAGTTAACACATGTCACAAAACTAAATACTACATAATTATGTTGGTTTGGGTAAGTAGTATAATGACGTTATTTAAAACGAGAATAGGCCTATGTTTATCTCAGCTACCTAAAACATTTTCGTACCAAGCTTCATCTCAATTGGTCCAGTGGTTAAATCGTTATTGAATAACAAGCAAACAAACAAACATTCAAACTCTTAGAAATTTAATATGATTAAGATTAAGGTTATTAGGTGTGAATAAAAAATGTTAAAATTATTTTAAACGCCTTTATAGTACTTACCCAGCTCATATTACTTATTTAGTATTGAAGTGTTATGTGTATAACAGTGACGTTTTATACGTTTATTATATATTGAATAATAAATGTTTGAATTATTTTAAACGCCATTATAGTACTTACCGGGGTCAAATTAATTATTTATTATTCACGTGATAATTGTACAACAATTACGATTAATAAGTTTATTATATATTGGTAGGTGTGAATAATAAATGTTTAAATTATTTTAAATGCCATCATAGTACTTACCCAATCCAAAACTAATATTTAGTATTCAAGTGTTAATTGTTTAACCGTGACGTCATACACGTTAATTATATATTAATTAGAGGAGAAAATAATAAATGTTTAAACTATTTTAAACGCCATCGTACTACTTACCCAGTCTAATTTAATTATTTAGAATTAGTTTTGTGGCAAGTGTTAATTGTATAACAGTAACATTTTATTACTTTATTATATATTGGTAGGTGTAAATTAGAAATGTTTATATTATTTTAAATCATCGTACTACTTACTTTTATTTATATAGTATTCAAAAATGTTTATATTTTCTTAAACGCGTCATACTACCTACTGGTTCCAACTTAATTATTTAGTACTAAAATATGTTAACATTATTTTAACGCTATCATACTACTTATCGAGTCCAATTTAATTATTTAGAATACAATATTTAATTGTATAACAATGATATTTTATACGTTTATTACATATCGGTAGGTATGAATAATAATTAATTAAAATATTGTAACCGCCATCATTCCATTTACAGAGTCCAACATAATTATTTAAATTTCAATTGATAATTTTGTAACAGTGTCGTTTTATAATTTTTATAATATTGTACCACAACACAACTTGCTCACGAGGAAATAGGAGGGATCCGTCAAACAAGCAATACCAATCGAAGTTATTTCACAGTCCTTACCAGCCTGCGGAAGATCTGGTTATCGCACGGACTTCTTCTACTCTCTCCCGCAGACTACAACATTATCTGAAACTTACAAAAATTATATATTTATGAAATTTTAATATTTTCACTGCATAAAAGCATTTACAATATACTTTATGAAAATTATAACAAATGAAATATTTATATTTTATAAACTCTTGAATTCCGAAATAAATCTCTAGATCAGTGTTTGAGAGTCTTAAATTATTTTCGAATTACAATTTCATACTTTGAAAGAAAATGAAAATGATGTCTAAACAGAAGATAGCAAACTTTACCGCCAATTTGAAATGTTGAAAAACTGTGTAAAACATTTATTAATCAACTGATACAAATTTAATGCAATTAATTTTTAATGTTCGTGACATTAAGCGTTAAGTGTAACTTTAATGTAAAAACAGCTGTGCATGTGTTTAAAAACTACTCTTTGAGAAACAGCTTAATAATCTATCAGACAACGTTTAAATTTTTCGCAAATATTATCGATTTTTGTATTGTTACAACTGAAATCATTGATTTAAAAAAAATCAAGTTTCTTAGTGTTCGTTCCCAATTTTGATATGCTAGAGTTGTATTTCTACGAGTTATGTCAACATTGCTTTAAACACTGGAATATCCAAATTTGTTATTTGAAAATTCAAAAATTCAGTCTTTTCTGTGTGTTTTGCTACTCTGTATAATAAAACATAACCTATTTACAATGTATTGTTCAATAGTACAGCTGACTAGAAAAAGCAATTACTGTTTAACATTAAAACTTGATCTAACTGGATTGTTTATATACATTTAAATATTGCTTTTTAGTCTACTGGACCAACTTTACAGATAATCAATCTCTGCTTCTACTGTAATCTAAGAAAAAGTAAATATGGCATTGATTAACATGAAACTATGTATTAAATGTCTACGAATCCAGACAAAGTAGATTTTAATTAGGTTTCTGTCAGATAATTTTTGTCCTAGGTTTGCCTAAACAAAATACCAAAAATTGAATATTTTTACTAGTTAGGTATGAATGATAAATTGCTTATACATAAATAGACAGACGCTTTCTTGAAAACAGAACGACATACAAGAAAGGAGACTATGATTATAATTAAAGTAATTTAAATATAAATTCTACAAAATATGACTTATTGTTATATATAGATCTAATACTAAGTCAACATCAGCTAATTTGCTGTTCATACCTCTTTCTACACTTCCCACAGAAGGATTTGTTTCGATGGTAATTGTTGCAAAGGTAGCAAACACGATTTACCTTAAAATTTTAAACACAATATCTCTATAGTAAAATATATAATTTGGGGCAATGGTAGGGTAGAGTGTTGTACCTTGAATCACTTTTCACTCTTCTTTTTTTGTGGCCTCTGAATAGTTCGATTTTCTTGTAAATAAATTCTATAAATATTGTTTTAACCCTCTTAATGTATCCTATGAATTTATAATTCTTATAAGCATTGTTTTTCGTTTTCAAAAAAAATAATTTCTGTGTACATGTTTAATGATCCAAGGTACAACATAGGCATGTACCTTGAACGGGCCATGTTGTACCTTGAAACGCAATTTAATATTTAGGAATAATGCAGTTAAATCACACAATTAATATATCAAAGGTTGTATTAAAAATCAGAATGTGTTGAAATACAAACAAGTAACATTTAAGCTCAAACTCTACATTCAAAAATATTGTGACTCATGTTTAATTGTTATTATTTCTCCTTTACAAAAATCACAAACGTAATTCTTCCACCCTTGTTCAGCGTCTGCACACATCTCGTGAGCCCATCTCTGACACTGTATACAGCGAATCCATTCTTCTCCACCCGCATCATTTTTATATGGTTCACGGCATAAGAGACACTCTTCATCATTGCTGTCGTCATCATCAGTGTCGATTAGGGGGACAACGTCATCCTCTTCATCAGAGGATGTTGCTGGGCTCTTCGGTTTAGCTTTTCTTATTTTCTTACCCATTTTTGCAGGTTTATTCTTTTGGTTATTTTCTTCAAGAACGTCTTTTTTTGTTTTAAAATTTAGCTTTCTCTTCGTCGTCTCTTTTTTTATTTTCGCTAGTTTCAAGTTCTCCTTTTCAGGGGTGTCTGTAATTATTCTTGTTTTCCCAGGCTTCCTGCCTTTTTTGGCATTATTTACCCTTGGCTTAGCCTTGGGGAAAGGTTGCACCTCCTCTGGAGACACCACTGTAGACGTAGACGGCATAGAACTCGGACCAGGCACATCACTGCCAAACGTTTCAGAATTCAAAGATGATTCAGCTGACAATAACTCATCCTGACTGTAAGTGACATCAGGTGCAGAGGGTTCAACATTCGGATTAGGTCTATCCGTCACGTAGGATGGCAGGTAGTCGTCATCAGAAAATATATCTCGATCCAGTGGGAATATTCCTGGAACTCTAAACCCCTTTATGATGTTCGATGGTGTAAAAGCCCGAGGATATGCTTTCCCCACTACTTCTGAAACTCCATAAATGTCAAAGGTGCAGCCTGGATGATTTACCAACCAAGAATCTACACAGGTATTGTAATATGCTTTAAAGGACCATACAAAGCCAGGTCTAGGGGTTGTAGTTTATGTGAAGTGTGTGGGGGAAGGTGACGATAACAACACCAGAACTTGACGCTAACTCAACGGCCTCAACACTGAGGTGAGTCTCATGATTGTCCATCAATAATAAAATACGCTCTTCTCTGGAAGGTTTTGTCATTTTAATAAAATGCCTTAAAAACTGTAAAAATGTTGATTCATTTGACCATCCAGTTTATGTAGCAGCTCCGATAGATCCAGGTGGAGCTCCGGTCATCATTCGATCCTTAAAATGGACCCTGGGAAACACAAACATAGGTGGAATGGATATCCCGGTTGCACTTACAGCAGTTATCAATGTTACAAGGTTGCCTCGTTCTGCTGATGTTGCACTTCCTATCTGTCTCATTCCTTTGGGTGCTACAATTTTTCCTGGAACTTGGACTGTAGACAGTCCAGTCTCGTCTAGATTCCAAATACGATCTGGAGTTATTGGCCCAAAACGTTGATGAACACTTTCAAGGTTGTCAAAAAAAGCCCCAACGTCTGTTTTATTGAAACTGGTTGCTCTACTCAAACATGTAGCTTGCGGTTTCCAAATAGATAGATCAGGATGCCTTTTCATAAAGCACCTCATCCATTCTATTCCTGCCGTTTGTTCGTTATCCCAATGTTCTGAGTATTTTTTTCCATTTGCCCGAGCAAACTTGTATGCAAGGTCACGGATCTTTTTTTTACTTAAGCCGTAATTCATCTTCGCAACTTTTTTTATGTAGTCTATCAAACACTTTTCTTCATTAGAACTGAATATTTGTTTAGTATTAAATTTAGCGACATATTGATATTCTTGCTTTTCAGATTGACGAAATGCTGTAACATGTCTGGATAGTGTAGCTAATTTTACCCCGTATACACTACACGCTTCCCTAATAGAAATTCTGCGATCTGGGTGTGCTGTGACCGCTTCTACAGCTCTTTTCATAGCATTCGAGTCTATAGGAGGCCTCTTGTTGCCCGTTTTACTACGTGGCATCGTTACCTGGAACAAAAACGCAAAAACTAATAACTTGTTGTACCTTAGAACATGTTCCAAGGTACAACAAGTTTTGCGTTTCATGGTACAACAGGTAGCCATTTTGAACAAAAACTACCGCCTAACATAGAAAAACAATCTAACAGTTTAAGTAAGTTATAAGGATTTACTCAGCAGAATGTGACGAATCTCTTTAGCGAATATACAACGTTCTACAGGAAACTCGGAGGGCGTACAAAGCCAAACAATATGCAGCTGAATATTTACTTTTCACGAGCAAAAACAGTTTAGTGCATAACTCACGATAACTACTACCGAAATGAACGGGATTTTTGCTAGCGCTCCTTAGCGTCACTATCTACTATATAGTTCATTTTCAGCCTGCTAGGTGGCATTACCTTGCAGATCGAGCTCGTGTTCCAAGGTACAACGTACTCAAGGTACAACACCCTACCCTACTCCATAACATAAGTAACACGGTGATGGGTTAAAAAAACCTTTATTTTAAAAAAGAAATTCACCAGAAACTAATTGGCACGGTTATTGGTCCCAACACGGTGATCTTTAATGTATATTACGATTGCGGGCAAAGCCGTGACGGGTAACAGGTAATCATATTATATTTCTGAAAGTTTGTTTTTGTTTATTTGTTTTTTATTCAATCACATTTTAACTACTGGACAAATTGAGATTAAATTTGGTATGAACACGGTTTAGGTACCTGTGTTAAACACAATACTATTCCAGTTTAATTGTATAATAGTGACTTCTTAATAATAGTGTATTTTATTAAAATATGACAGGACCCTTTTTAGAGTATTGAGTAGCAAAAATGTATATTTTTTGGCCGAAAACCATAAATCGTATAATATTGTAAATAGAAATATATTATGAAATGACCTATTCTGATCAAAAAAGTCACACTGAAAAATGTCCAAGAAATAAAGTTAGTTTCTCATATTCGTTTTCTAATGCTAAATATAACAAATATTTCGGATTGTAATCATTCAAATTATACTAAAATATAAAAAGAGTGAACGCAACGCTAAACCAAAGAAATGTACATTGTCAAATGTTGCACTCATTTGACGATATACTAATTCTTTTGAAAAAAATGGCTAGCATTATTCAGTGAATTCATTTAATATATTGATACACTATTGTGAACAACACTAATTTAACAAAGCATAGCTGCAGATCTCATTTAATTCGTGACGACTGGTTTCTTCTAAGTAGTAAATTACTTTCTGACCCAATCGAAAAAAAATGGAAATTGAAATTACAATTTACAAAAGTTATTACAAAGCGTCTTTGTGAGTTTGATTGGCGGATGTTAGAAACGTTTTATGAAAAAAAAATTATATGTCAATTGAAAGTGTCCTATTTTATACATAACATTTATTAATATCTATATACCTGTTTTTTAACATTTATAAACTATAAAAGAATCTTTATTGATATATTTCAGCTAGTCTGCACCATTCTGCAGCGAGTCTTTATTACATTGACGCTGTCCATTCGTGACTTTGATTATCTAAATGTTTAGTGCGTAGTGTATTTAGCAAACAGAACAAATTAGTTTATATGGTTTAAATTCAAACGGTTGCGTAAATCCCATAAGATTGTTTTTATATTTTACTAGCTGGGAACTCATACTTCATCTATGGTATTTTTCCGGTAATAGAAATTACAATTAATTAATTTAAAATTTGACTTAAAATATTGATTTATATATATATATATATATATATATATATATATATATATATATTTGTGTATGTATGCGCGCGAGCATTCTAGCTTTTCATGTTAGTTTTGGTAAGATTTGAGTTAACGTTTTCACGAAAATCGATTTTGACTTAGACAAGTTTGTTTACCAAGCATGGAATGTTTATGTGAACATTTATTATTCAACTGATACAAATTTAATGCAATTAATTTGTTAATGTTCGTGACATTCAGTGTTAAGTGTAATTTTAATGTAAAAACAGCTGTGCATGTATTTAAAAAATACTCTTTGAGAAGCAGCTTAAGCATCTATCAGACAACGTTTAAATTTTTCGCAAATATTTTTGATTTTTGGATTGTTACAACTGAAATAATAGATTAAAAAAACAGGTTTCTTAGTGTTCGTTCCCCATTTTGACACGCTCGAGTTGTATTTCTGCGAGTTAGGTCAACATTGCATGAAACACTGGAATATCCAAATTTGTTATTCATAAATTCAGTCTTTCATGTGTGTTTTCCCACTCTGTATAATGAAACATAACCTATTTGCAATGTATTGTTCAATAGTACAGCTGACTAGAAAAAACAAAATAAGCCTATTGTTTAACATTAAAACTTGATCTAACTGGATTGTTTATCTAAAATTAAATATAGGTTGTTAGTATACCGAACCAACTTTATAGTTAATAAATCGTAGGCTTCTACTATAATCTAAGGTAGAGTAAATATTTCATTGATTATCATGAAACTATGTCTTAAATGTGTTTACGTATTTTTATCCACAAGTAAAAACGTTTTTTTAGAATAATCCTGTACGTTTTTAAAAACAAAGAAGCCTAATAAAATTTTCCAACTTTTATGTTTTTTACTTATTTTTTTCGCTTTTATTTTTATTGGGTGGTTGAGGTATACTTTTACTTTACAGACTAAATCGATTTCGAAATAGAGAACATTTTGCAGAAAGTTAGGTTCTATTAGTTTATACCTTATAAATAATGGCAATATCATAATGGTATGATATTTCAGAAAAAATATTAATTCAAATTGCGCAATATATTATAATTAAATATCTAATTTCACTTCATCTCAAAACATTAATTATATTACTTAACAAAATACACAATAAGAAAGAAAAATTTCTTTTAATTTTAGTGTCAAATTTTGAACACAATCACACTATACTTTTCGAAGAACGCTTTTTACCTTATTTGTATTTTATAGAATAAACTGACAGGCGCACTATTGATACATCGCATTGTGTTGAATATATGGTATCGTGGTAACACAAATCCAGTTATCCAGTTGTCAGGAAGCCAAGTCACAAGCCGCTGCCAACAACAAGGGTAACTGGCGATCTTTCAAATATTATGAACACCACAAAACATTATTTAAATTAGGAACTTAAAAATCTAATTTTTTTAAAAACCCCAGAAACAGTTTTATTTATATCATTAAAAATTGTTCGTGTGTGTGTGTGTGTGTGTTTGTAGTAATAATATATTTTACATGTTATATTTATATGCAGTAAAAAAAAAATAAAATCATAAATATCATTGTTCGTGTGTGTGTGTGTGTGTGTGTTTGTAGTAATAATATATTTTACATTTTATATTTATATGCAGTAAAATTTTGCCAGAAATTATGAAAAAATTGTAATAACAATGTTTACCAATTTTAAGTAATGCTTTTTCTAAAATATATAAAGTATTAACAGCTGATGTAAAAAGAAGGGTAAACTCGCTCAATAAGTTTTTCTCAAATGATATTTATTGAAATTTCTTTTTTAAAATTGAGTAGGAAAGACGTGGTTCGCTTTGCAATACTCTCTTCCACTTATTGCATTCTAAAACAATCCTTAACTACTATTATGTCCTATCTCTTCAAATACAAGTTATGCGTAAAATGTTGTTCCTCTCTTCTACAAATTATATCGATTGTCAAAATCTAGACTAAATTTATAAAAGTCTTATAAAAGTTTTGTATGGTTCATCATAGCTTTTTAAAGTTTTTGAATGTTATGTTAATACTTCTGCATATTAACATGTTATAATAAATGAAGTTAACCTACAGTCAGTACACCTGTTTTAACGAACAAATTGTATACCTAATGATAAGATATAATTTAGTAGTGAATTGATGTGCATCAATTTTTTAAATTAAAATAATTAGAACTATTGTTATTTCAAGATCGAGTGGAACGGCTGTTTTACATATTTCATATTTTTAATTATAAAAGTAATGTATTCAATAGGTAATTCAGAAATATTTTTATTAGCTTAGCTTAAATATTTAGTTATATTTTTTTAATATTACAAGAAAATTATTTGCACGTATTGGAATGTTGCACTAAGCTGTGTCCATGACGTAAGGAAAGTAAATTCTATAAGTATTTTTTTTGCTTTCTTTTTTTTTAAAACTCAAATTTAACCATTATAAAGAGCATTAAATCTACATATATCAGCATTAATCGTTTATATTAAGTACATTGAAAATACAATAAAAATGGAATAATAAACTTGACTGCAGTTAATTTTCTTTATTTCAATAGGTTTTTATATCTCAAAATCTTAATTTAAGCAGTTTTTAACGCTAATCTCCAGATTTTCAAAAATATTCAAAACAAAAACGGTATTTTTAAAAGAAATTTTGACGCGGTTATAAGAATTATTCTGGGTAACGAACGTATTCAAGCAATTACAAAATAAATTTCTGTGTTCAGTTTGAGTCAAGAAGCTGACTACAAATAGTTCATTTTTCAAAAGAAATTCACTAATAAAAGACAAGTGGTACTTTATAATATCCCCATTTTTCGGAGTTGATGTTAATAATATTTGAATGATCGCCAATTGCCCTTGTTGCTGGCAGCAGCAGAGTGGGTTGCGGTTTGGCATAAAACTGGATTTGTTTTTTTTAAACAAACAACTGGATAAATTTTTAAAGGAAAAATTTATAGACGCAAGAAACTACTTAATAATTATTGCTAAAAAATGTAATTTGTTGTAATTTCGAACAGTCGTACAATATACTACATAGCCTATTTGAAAAAAAACTTTAGAAAAAACTACCGCCGATGCCAAATGCTAAGTACCAGCATATTCTTGTACAAGTAGTAGTACATTTATTCAGTACATATAACGAAGATTAAAGCCAAGTTTGAACGGATCCGGAAATGAGGAGGGGTTGTATTACATGCTGCTGTGTTAGCTGTTGGTAGTGGTGGGGATAGCGACGAACGATAATCCGGTCTTTTTTAGCATGCCTATCTGTTGTTGCATGCAGTCTGTACTGCTATGTATGTGAACTGTGGAGTACTGGTTGGAGCAAAGGACTACCGTTCGTTAACAGTCGGTCTCATTCAAACTGGGGTCCCTTCAAACATCCGTTCTTTTGACCCGTTCGTTAATTAACGAATAGCAGCAATCCAAACACACATACATGTAAATCAGCTCCGTTTTTATTTTGGCTAAGCACTGCTCCGATCGCAAAATTACTAGCATCCGTAGTTAAATTAAATTCTTTTTCAAAATCTAGATATTGTAACAAAGGTTCATTAGATAATATATTCTTGCAAGTTTCAAAACAGTTCATATAATTTGGATCTTCTATTTTAATTGTTGCACCTTTTTTCAAACAGTTTGTAAAAGGTTTAGTAATTCCAGCAAAATTTTTAATAAATTTTCTATAGTATCCCAATAGACCTAAAAATCCCTTAATTTGTTTGGTGGTTTTTGGAATTGGGTAGTTTTTAATTGCTTTCACTTTATCTGGATTTGGTTTGACACCTTCTGCTGTTACTAGGTGACCTAAATACGCTATTTCTTTTCTAAGAAATTCGGTTTTGTCTAACTGAATTTTAAAATTTGCTTTCCTTAATCTGTTAAAAACTTCCCTAAGTCTTTGTATGTGTTCTTGGAGACTGGTCGAATAAATTATGACGTCATCTAAATATACTAGGCATGTTTCATTTTGAATTCCCCTTAAAACATTGTTCATAATTCTCTGAAATGTGGGAGGACTGTTTTTTAGACCAAAAGGCATTCTTAAGAATTCGTAATGTCCGGTTTCTGTTGAAAATGCTGTTTTTTCTACACTGTCTGGGTCCATTTCCACTTGCTGAAATCCTGAAGCTAAGTCCAATGTCGAGAAATATTGAGATCGTCCTAATTTGTCTAAAATATCTGTTATGTTTGGTAAAGGAAATCGGTCATCAATTGTTTTTGAGTTTAGGCCTCTGAAGTCTATTACTAGTCGAAATTTTTGTTTACCGGAGGCGTCCTGCTTTTTGGATACAATCCAAACTGGAGAGTTCCACGGGGATTGAGAAGGTTGAATAATACCCTGATTCAGCATATCATCAATTTGTTTGTTAACTTCGTTTTTATAAATTTCTGAATATCTGTAGTTTTTAGAATATACGGGAATTTCGTCTGTGGTTCGAATTATATGTTTTATTTGATTAGTGAAGGTCAAGTTATTTCCGTCAACATGAAAAATATCTGCGTACTCTTGTACTAATTTAGTAATGGCAATTTTTTCTTCCGAATTCATGTGTTCTACTCTAATTTTTGTCAAATCAAAAATATTTTTTCGACTTTTGTAATCAGTCATATTAAAATTAATTCTATTGTCCAATGTTTTTGGTTCATAAATATTGTAATCACTTAGGGGTTATAATTTAAATCTTTCATTTATAGTCAATTTAATATTTCTTGTTGTGTTGTTAGTAATGGGACAAAGAGCTTCGCCGTTACGTACTGTTACTAAACATTGAAGAATTTCTAACCCATTTATTTGTTTATATGCTAACACTCCTTCACCGTTATTTATATTATTTACTGAAATTTTCATAATTTGACTGGTTCTAGCTTGTACTATGTAACTTGAAATTTGTTGTTTAACACAGTCTGTTCTTTTTTGTGATACGTCTTCTTCCGTGTTAAAATAGTGAATAGGAATCTTCTTACCACACAAGATTAGCTTATTATTTATAAAATCTAAATGTATTCCCAAATCTTTAATGTTATCCAAACCTAACAATAGATCAAATTGTTTATGGAAGTCAAAAAGGTAAAATTTCATTTCCTTTTTAAATAACAAAGGTAGTTTACAACTAAAGTTTTCTCTTGAAACGCCATGTGCAGTTGTTACTTCAAAGGGTTCTTTAATTATACTTGTTTTAAAACATTCTAGGCCTAATGATTTTCTTATAAAAGATCGTGTACTACCTGTGTCGATTAATATTGTAAAGTTAGTTTTCGGACCGTATATAAAAGGTAAGTGATTGTTATCACTCCTCAGATTCATTATCGAAAATCGGTTCCTGAGTTGGTCATCTCTAAAAAATTATTCTCTTCGGATTGTGAGATTAAGTGGTTATCTTCACAGTTTTCGTCAGTGTGGTTGTAGTCAAAACATTGTTCTTCCGAGTTCTCGTCTGTTACATCCTGGTCTGATAAGGAAATATTAGGTATTTGCCTCGTCAGTTCGTACATCGCGTGATCATCGCTTTCTTGGTCAACCTGCTTGCCAGTCATCTGGTATAACTTATTTTGTCTAATCGCGGTGCCCGTTTGTCTAGTCGAAATGCTCATTGGCGTGGGTCGATAAATTTGATCTGTTTTTGGAGTATAATTAGTTACGAAATGTTTTTGTGTCTGATTGTAAAGTTGTCTGTGTCCATAGTTAGAATTGGGTTGTGGTGGTTGATGCAATTGTTTGTAAGGGTTTTGTTGAGACTGATGGTTAGGTATTGGTTTACGTTTAAGTTAAACATATATATTAATGAAGCTTACCCTTTAGAGGAAAGCCTGTCCAAAATAAGAAGAAATACTGTCAGTATTCCATACATTAAGTCATAATACACAAGATGATGTTATATTAATGTTGGACAACTAATATGCTTCGAAGTATATGATACACCAACGAGAGTTTAAAGAAAACAGTTTAAGTTGTGCAAGTTGCATAACCTCTTTTTGTTTTATTTAGATGTTCTGTCTGCTGCTATTTGAGTTTCAGGGCTAATACGGTGATGCGTTAAAAAAAAACCTGATGACAGTTTTTGCTTCCGTCGTAAACGGTTTCAATAAAACGATAACTTATCTTTAATAGTTATGCCAATATTTCCGTATTTCGAACACGAATACGATTCTTTAAAGATGCCATGGTTAATAAAAAATTCGACAACACGACCAAAGATTATACGTATGGGAAAAAACAAGTAATCTTAAAATATATTTTATACAGGAATGTATTAAACTGAAATAAAGTTATTATGATTATCAAAATCGACTATAAATTTTATTATCTTTAATGTATATTTTGATTGCGGACAAAGCCGTGACGGGTAACAGCTAGTATATAAAAAATGTATAAAATTTCACTGTTTTACAGTTAACACATACCACAAAACTAAATACTAAATAATTAAGTTGGTGTAGGTAAGTAGTATAATTGAATTTCTTAAAAAAGGAAAAAGATCTATGTTTTTCTCAGGTACTTAAACCATATTCATACCAAATTT
>JAJIZJ010000023.1:0-36313 GCA_022606455.1 Callitettix versicolor | reverse complement strand
TTATATTTAATGTTGTTTTCATGGTGTTATTATTTTTTTATGTTTAGTCAATAGAGTCAGTAAGGTAAAATAACAGTAGTCTTATTAATTTGTGTTATGGAATGTATCATTTTTTTTAGAGATATAAGTTAAAAGTAGAATGGTAAAAAAAATGAATTTGTTAATAGTAAGTCTATTGATTTTCAAACATGGGTCCTAGAAATTACACTATCCGGTAAGAAAAAAACAGGTTGGCTGTGTCAACACAGAAAATGTAGCAATAGTTTTGAATCCAAATTACAAGCTATGTGCAAACTATCTGTTTCCCGTTCTGCATGCATAGAGGTCCCAGATAATCATGTTTTTTTCATTTATCTTATTTGATACATACAATTAGTTTACATATCTCTAGTCATAATTGTTATAGAGGTATGAAAGATCTGAAATTTCACAATTTTGTCTTACACCGAATGCATTTTCATACATGGACCAAATTATAAGATGTTTAAAAAATAGTGTATAAAATATTTTTTTAAAAAACAAACATATTTTATACACAGTCTGCAAGTCAACAATTTGATGTTTGATTTGTTTAGTTCCCAAATTCATTTTCACAGTACAACATCCGTGATGTGGTGGATACATTCATAGTAATATGATTGCTGATAAATAAAGGATACATTTTGTTGACATGTGTTGGAATACAGTAGATCCTTGGATAACAAACACCTGATCATCGGAAGTAAAATCTGTATTTGCAGCAGCTGTTGAGAAGTCGAAAAGTTTGTAACTTGATGCAGACTCCTTTTATGCACAGTATTCTACCACATTGTACTTATATTTTGATAAACGATATAGTAACACCTCAGTATTCACAACCTTTTTTTAACTGAGGTAGACATATGTGTACCAACATTTATGTAAAGTAGACTCTAAATGTAGAAAAATGATTATAATATTTTACACTTTAAAGATTAGGCTAGTTTCATTGTTTACTAATTCTGTTGAACTCTTGGGTTAAACAAAGTTTCTTTTAATTTTTTGTGTATTTTACCCTTTGTCATGTTTTTGAAAAAAAATTGGTATAGAAAATTCTCGTATCTGAAAAGGGGTTCCCTGTATATGGACCCTTGCTGCACTTCTACTGTGTTGGAGTATTGTGTAACATGTCAAAAAATAATATTCCTAGTAGAAAAAAAGATGACTTCATTGAGATGCACTTTACACAAATAATATATAAGCAATATCCAAAGAATGTTTTAGGTTTTGTGAAATACATAATATCACATTTTTTGAGATCTAAAATAAGCAGGCACAGCTACAATATAGACCTGTTACTATCTCTCATTACCGTATAATCACTTCATCTTAATTTACTTTATTAGAATGTTCACCGAGAATGATTAGCAAGACAGGATTATTAAGAACCTACTGTACATTTTAGTTTTATATCATTTTTTTGTATTTTTCTTTCTATTTAAATAATGGAATTGAAGCCAACATTTCATAGCTTAGTGCACCATAAAGTGTAAAAACGAAATGTATTTCTAGTAATATTTCTTTTAGGATATATTTATTAATTTAGAATAGAAACAATTTTTATTACAAACTTTGTTCATATTGTGTCTTGTGATGTTAAATATAAATTAACCAAAGATTTTTTTAACTTTGCAACAAGTGTGTAAATCATATATTACAAATACATAATTTTTAAATAAATATATACAAAAATCAATTATTCATCCTGTTTTTAACTTTAGATATACATAATCACAGTAATGTTAAACTTTCTTCAGAAGATTCAGTTTTTCATTTAACTTTTGTCATGTTACCTGCAGTAAAGAAATACTGTAAGGAATGGAATGATACCTAATTAATATTTTTCTGCAGTGTAAGGTAAATCTAAAAATAAATTTTTAATGTTCTAATTCTAAAAACTACCCGTTTGTGAGTAAAAAAATCATCTGATGTTTATACGCGTACAAAAAGAAATCCAATAATATATGGTTGTACACTTTGATCTGTAATGGTTTGCCTAGTGAAAGCAGAGCCAGCATGTTGGGATATATTTAATATATTTTTGTGAAACTGAAACATCAAAATGCCCACTGGCTGGCACCGTGAGCATAATTAACTGCAGCAGTGGAAACCACCCATTGATTTACGTTATGGTGGAGACCCAAAGAGCAGCATATAGAATGCAGTAAACTGGAGTCTGCATAACCTCAACTCGAAAATGACTTGAAATTCATTGCGAAAAATAGAATTTCGATGTTTGAAAATCTTACTAATTTATAATTTCTCATAAAAGAATCTTCGTGAAGTAATAGTTGACCTCCCATAGAATCCACGAGGTCAGCCTCCGTACAGGTTTCCTGGATTACACCAGATATATTTATTCCGTTTATGTTTTGTCCATTGCCATTAGAATATATAATAATTTGAAGGACTCATCCACCGTTGGGATACTGACTCTTCATCCGCCTTCTGAGCCGTTGATATACAAGATGCTCTTACACCGTCCGTAATTACCAGTCATCCCGGATGGAAACCCCCTAGACAGGAGCACTCACATGGTACTACCACCCGGGCCAGATGGACCAAGGCGTTTTATAGAGGTGTTACTCTTCTACCATTCCTTGTGTGGTCCCGGGCTTGTGACCAGCATTGCGGAGTTCTTAAACGTATGACAGTTTTCTCTTTCCACAAGTATAATTTATACTACGACAGCACTCTAACAAAATAACTGTGGATTTTTTTTTCATTCATTCGATCTGCAGGAAATTTGTTTGAATTGATCTTTAATTATGGAATTAAAAAATTGAATTTTAAAAAACACCATACCACGGTCAGAATATTTTATCTTCTGGCTCTTCATAATTAGTTAATAAGTTAACATTTCACTACATGTGGCCAACCTGTGAATTTCGTATCAGAACTTTTTATACTTTATATTTTTAAAATTTGTTAATAAATACAAAGAAAATAAGCTCAAACATGATACAATTGGGACAGAAACTAAATTACAAATACTAACAGTTTTTCTGAAGTAGACCTATATAAAAGGTTTTCAGAAAATTATAATGTATTATAGTGATATATATATAGTTTCAGTACCGGCATTTATTGCAGTGGCTGGCGATGCATAGGCCTCTATTGAGGCATTTCGTGCAGCAATAAGTGTGCTGCAATATGACCGGATTTCAGAGACTATTGAAAAATGTAAATCCATCAGTACACACACAAATGACAATTCTGAGTGTTAATAATCACACAAATAAATTGTTCTTGAAGAATGATAAGCCTGATGAAGTAGAAGATACTGTGGAAACATCAAAAACAGTAAATAAGTAGGCCTAGATGTGTGTGGCAGTCTGCAGTCGGAATGAGAAAAAAGCAGACAAAATTGGTGTCATATTTATTGATAGGTTTTACTTGGGTCAGAAGTTTAATTAGCCTTCAACACAATGTTTTTTAAAATTTTGTCAACAAGAGAGGTGCCAATACCCGTCAAAGCTAATGAAACGAATTAATCTCTAAACGTTGTTATTTCCCCAAAAATGAATTAATCATACCACTATATATAATATACAGGCTATGATTTTGGTAATTCACTGTTTAAATTGTGAATCTCCACTGTGGGTAGATTTATCATAAGATTTCATAAGAAATTAAAAAATTGTATGCAAAAGATCATCCCCTTTTTTCATAAAAAAAACTCTAGATTACTTACTTTTACATGTTTTACTACGCAAATATAAGTAAAGATTTGAAAAAAATTTACATCTTATGCAGAATCAAATACTTCAAATAAAAATATTTACTTTTTGTTAAAGTCCCCTAAAATCTCACAGCCTCTATAGTAATGTGGATTTAAATTAACTTATGTTTAGTTTAAGGCCCCCTAAATCTTGCTGTCCTTGGGTATTTGGTTAAGGCCCCCTAAACTTGGTACCATAGGATACAGGGTTTAAAGTCACTTGTGTTTGGTTTATCATGTAAAATAGCAAGAGATTTAGCTGAATAAAAATTCTTCTAATGAAATTGCTTTGTTGAATAATACAGACAGTACAGTTGTCTTGCACTAAATTCTTTTCTCCTTAAATCAATACAAAAATTTATTGTTTTCAAATATTTTTCTCTTTAAATCACAAGTGAAAATTTCCTCTTGAGCCATCTCCCCCATGTCTAGACACCTGTGATAAGAATTTCATTGAATCATCTCTTTTAAGACATAATTTAGAAATTAAACACAAACATTTAGTAAATATGGATTTCAATTGTTTTGAACATCTTTTGGAGGAATTCCAGAATAGAAAAAATATGATTAAAATTTTTCAGGGAATTGTGTTAAAGCTTCTAACATAGCCTAATCAGGGAAAACCATACGATTTGCCCTATCCTTCCTGAAGCAATAAAAATTGTCTCTTGTACGTTCAGTGAAAGTGTCTAAATGTATATATTAAACAAAATCCTATTATCAAAGAATACAGTTTGAAGAGTTATGTAACACAAAGAACAGCTCATTGAACATATTCCATACAACAGATTTTGAACAAGTGACTCATTGTCAGCTTGTAACTTTAATCGAATAGCTTTAAAATTAACGTATTCACATTTCATTTTTGAAATGTTGAACAAATTAATTTGTCTACACAGAGTAATGCTTCTGATATTTTCATAATGGAGAAAAATACTGAGGTAATGATTAAAAAAACACTCTGCAAAAATACAAAACATTAAATTCTTTTTAGAAATAAACAATTTTAAAAATCAAATGTCCCCCATCATCAGAGACCATTTTTCATTTCCAGGCAGAAGTACAGATGGGATCATTCACTTTTGAAGTCATGGAAAATAGTAGCCAACTGATTCGTTTCCAAAAGCAACAATTAGTTAAACAAACTATTATGTGATCCAACATCAGCCCTATATTCACAAGCCTATTTTTTTACTAACTCCATTCATAAGCATTCGGCTGTGAGAGTACTAGAAATTTAAAAAAAATTGTAATTACATTTTTAAGTTGTAAAATACAATGCAACTTTGTACTTTGTAGGATTTTTTTGCCTGATGTTCATGATATATGAAGCATTAGCAAATAAAACGTGTATATCATGTCATCCTTTGCTTCTTTGAAGGACAATACGCACATACCTTTCATTGTTGAGTCCCTTGGAGTCAATTTACTTCCATAGATAAATGACTCACTAAGGATGTCTTGTATTTTCAATTTTAGATTTTGCTGTAAAGTTGGCATTTAAAGTCTTTCACACAAACAGGGTTTCATAAGGTCTCTACTAATTATCTTGACAAAAGTTCAACAGCAAAGTGGTTTCTTATTCTGTTCAAACGTTTTATGAACATAGACAACATAAGAGTTAACCAAAATATTCTGTCAAACCTAAATGTACTACCGACTTGTACAGGTTCAACAATGTAAACAAATGTACTACATGTTTAAGATACTGTATATTATATTTAACTGTTAAAAAAACAGTAAAAATAAATGCTTTAAGAAACAAATATTTAAAACATTTGCGAAAAATAATTTGTATCTGAAACTAAAATTAAAAAAATACTTTTACAGGTTCATTAGTAATACTTAATGCAGTATTTGAAACTGAATCCTGATTATTTGTTCTCTGAAGGAGATTTATCCCAAAATCTCTCCCCCTACACCAATATTATAATACTGAGTTATCTTCTATAATAGATAAGTGCAAAATTATATTTTAAAATAAATCAAACTGTCAAATTTGACTTTAAACTCGGGGATAATTGGGGAAGAAATGTGAATCCAGCCCTGGCAACAATAAACAGTAGCCTATAATAGTCACTTACGTTAAAGGCCGTCTTGGGACAAGGCTCTAGGGTGTGATTGCATTAATTAAAATTTCTAGAGTACTTGTGAAAATATGAAACATATAATTACGTAAATTGTATTTTAAATATTGATTTAAAATACACATTATAAAAAACATAGCATTCACATTTCACTTACATTAAAAATATACAAATATTCAAATTATAAAATTTACAAACTACAGAATATAAAAAATACAGTCTTTACATTTTATGCAAACTCTTAAACATAGTTTAACTTTTAAATTATGGTTTTATAAATTTCTAGCCTATAGAGTAAGAACAATAGTGTCATGATAATTTTAATACTATTTTGCTGTTCCAAATATTATATGTTAATATTATATAATTAAATATTAATTTAATTATCCTGTTCTGAGTATTAAGACATCTGTCAGAAACCAAAAAAATTCAACTGGCCAAAACAGCTGTTCATACTACCTTGATTTTTACTTAATACAAGGGTGTGCCCAATAAACTACCAAAAGATTTTATTGTGTGACTGGAAAATGAAAACAATATTAAAATTTGTCAATGTTTAGGAAATCGATAAGATTTAATACCTAGAAATTAAACACAATAAAATTATGTTTACATTAAATTGTTGGTAACATTAACATCATGCAAGTTATAATATTTTCCTAGACAATATATACAACATATTTTATTTGTTAAGTTAGCACAAATCGCTTAGTACTTATAAATGCATACATGTGAACAGTACTCAAATCCTTTTTGTAAGTTGGAATGATCAATCAGAGAACAAAAATAATCTATACATGGCAATGTTTATAGATTGGTTTATTTAAAAACACTACTAAATATGCCAGTCATTTGAACATTAATTATATTTATATGTCTAAAAGTTAAATATATCAGTAAGTTCAACCAAACTTAATACTGTGAAAAGTAAAAATGAAAAACTGTAATCCAATATTAAGAAAGTGTATTTCAATACTTTATTAATTTTTTAATTCATATTGGTGGAAAACAGTACCACACTAAAGCTATGGTTTAAGGAATGTATAATTAAATATATTTCACAACACAAACTACAACCCTGTTTAAAATTAAACCCAATTTTAGTAAACAGTAATTATACGAGTATCTTGTGCAAAATAAACATGCCAATACAATGTGTAATATGAATATTAATGTTAATATGTTAAAAATTACTTTCAACTACATTATAATATACTATATATCAACAATGAGCTTATTATGAATAATAGTAAAATAGGCATACAGTCTTATTAACCTGAAAAATATTTGATATCACAATTCTATAACCCCCTTTAAATATGTCAAATTTTGCAAAACAGAAAAAGTTGTCATTTACATGATTTTATTTTTCTACCTTAAAACATAAATACAAGACAATTTGGCAAACTGAAAGGATATGCCTAAATATTTCTGTGAAAATCAGACTTTACCATTCAAAATGGAAGATACACTGCCATCATACTAATAACTCAAATTTGCTTATATGAAGATTAAGTTGAATTTGTGTCTCTACTGTAGGCTACTGTCTGTGGAGGTTATTAAAATTTTAAATTAACACTCTGGAATCATGACAATCTAATTGAATGTATATGTTGTAGTCTCTTAGCTCTTCAGTTGTATAGCTATGTGACTGAAGCAAATTGCACATATCTGCACGTCTGCTCTTAAACGTTCCCACAGCTTCTGGCTTGACAAGTGTAGTTACAGACTTGAGATCTGTCAAATTCTGACTGCAAGCCATTCCTGTATTTACCAACAATACATAGGAGAGGCCGATCAAGTATTTATATTCCCAGAGCGAGAGATATGAAAAACTTCACACCAGCCTTGTCAAACCACATCTTTGGGGGAACAAGGCTTTACACTGATGCTAATCTGAGGACTATTGAATGTCTACGTTACTGAATTGCCAGTTGACTACAACATACACAGTCCGTTTAACAATAAAGAGCTTTATTATGATTACTAATAAGCCTACAACTATTAGTTATACAAACAACCAGACTTAACTTTAACTTCTGGAAAAAGTATGTTTTAATGATAAAAGCTTTTTCTAAAATATTAGCTGGATAGAATTAAATCGTGTCAGATCTAAAATTCCAAAAGTACAATTTTTATCATTTTTTGTAAGGTCTCTATGGCTGTATATTGTATTTAATAAATACTGTTTATACAAAAATAAATACAATTAATTGATATGTTTTTCTCTTATATAATGCATTGTAAGTTAAACTGTAATATGATAATTGAAACTAAAACCCATTAACTGAAAATGAACCCTTTGCACTCAGATGGCCATTACTGCTGACCACGGCCAGCAAGCAATATTTAAAGTGTTGACAGTCCTTAGAGTTTGGATAGCCAGGCTGACTGGCCATTCATTTTTCTTTGTCAGCTCGGGTGCTATAGCAATCATACTGCACAAACAGCTTGAAATGTTTTTCATTATAAAATCAGAAATGTTGGCACAGAATATTTAATTGTGAAAAACCGAACTAAGAGCCTTCAGAAAACACTTTTTTATTTATATAAAAAAGGGAATATATATTTTTATTTTTAAATGTTTTTTGGTTTAATTGTAAAAATATTGTTATAATATTATTATAATAATTTTACAGCTAAACACACTCATAATTTTGAAAGAAAAACAGCAACATTATAATACAGCTCATAATGCATATATTTTTTTTACTTTTACACATATTATGTACTTTTCCTAAATATATTTAATATTGAATACTGTTTTGTTTATAATACTGAATACTTGGAAATCACTATATGTGACAAGATTGACACTAAAAAGTCGAATGTAGCCGACACTATACAGTTGAATTTGCCTTGCTCTGACAATACACAGAATGGAGATAAGGCAGGTATCACTTAGTTAAAAAATTGTCTAATATGTTGCAGCACAATCCAAACAAAATCAAAGAATTAAATTAATATAAAAGCATAGCATTTAGTTTGACCAGTCCTGCTGGCCATCCACATGTTCGAAGGATTTTAACTTAACCAGTATTGCTAGCCATCCGATCTGAGAGGAATATAACACACAAAAATTCCAGCCTGTCAAGGAAATGGCCAGTACCACTGGCGACCCAACTCCAGAGGACATATTTTAAAAATCATACCCGAGTGCAAAGGGTTAAATACATTTTTTTATTGGTAACATTAACAACATGCAAGGTCCTAGACAAAATAATGTAAAATACTTTATTTATAATTTTATAAATAAAATTAACACATTGTTTAGTATTTGGAAATTTGTAGATGTGAACAATGTTGAAATCTTTCTGACAAGTTGAAACAATAAACCCGTAAACACAAAAACTAGTAAAGAATAAATAAATCTATATATGGTAATGTTTACAGGTTGAGTAAAAATTCATTTATTAAGGAAATTTGGAGATAGTCCGAGAGGTGTGACTAGAGATTAGCCAGTGGTTGCCAAAATGGGATAAATGAACTAAATGAAACTATAGAAACTTAAGAAGGAGGATATATTGATTTATGAAGGAGGATATATTATTGATTTATGAAGGAGATTTATGAAAAAGGTTAAATGTTTTACACTTTGTTGAATATAATGTAGGCCTCATATTTTAATTATGTTTAATAAAAACAATGACTTTCCTAATTTTAGTATGTAAGAAAGATGTATAACACTTGTCTAACAACAATTATTTATTAAGGAATTATTTAAATTAATTTCTTAATAAACATAAGAGTTTAAGGAATTACAACTTAAAAGGATTACTAATTTTTGCATTCACTTTTCGAAAAACACTGTAAAAAATAAAATATTGTGCACAGAAATGTAAAAGAAAAATATATTATTGATTTCAAAATGTATACGTTTTTACAACATTTATTATTAATGTATTAGACAGACAGGGTTTGATATATTGAAATGCCACATGATGTCAGGCTCTCCAGCGGAGGTAGATGGGCTTAGCAATACCACTGTGCCACTCTCCTTTACTCAAGATGCACACACATTCACTACTTTACATAGTTTAGCTAATTCTAAAGTGTAAAGTGACTTGTGCTGGTGGAGTGAATGACACCGGCCTAACAGTGTATCAAATAGAGCCCTGGGAGAGACCTGGCAACCTCCCAATGTACCTTACCCACACACGTGGGGTTTTGTACGAGCAGACCTCATTTCCTTATCTACTCGTAGGTGTTCCGATAAGTAACATTGCAAAAGGGATTAAGCAGGTAGATCCTGCACAACAACAAGATCCTGCATACTGCACAACAAAAGGTTGGTCAAATCGAGCAAAACCTCAGAATGAAGGATCAAAAGAAAGAAAGAAAAAAGTGGAAAAGGAATTAGCAAAGCAAGCATCTGCAAACACCTCAATAAGGAACTGGAAAGTAAGCAGTTAGAAGTAGGGAAACTACCCACCTTGAAACCTCTCCCAATCCTAGACTTTATGAAGAGGAAAAACAAGAGACTATGATTGGAGAAGGCGTTGTAAATGAGCATCTCAGGAATATTTCTATCCTTAGAGTACAAAGTACAAAAAAATCACTTGGTGGCACAATAGACCTACAAAAGTTACAGTGCAATAGTAACCCTACAAATTCATTCATTCAAAAATTAGGCTTGCTCTACAGTTGATAACTCACTCTTGAACAGAACAACATGGTACCTTGTTTCAACTGAACCCCCCCCCCCCAAGTAGCAACTTTTAACCTATTGGTAACAAAAGACGTATATTGCCCGTCCTTCTCTCTCAATGGCTTAAGTACTAAAGACGGGCAATGTCCGTCCTCTACTTTCCTGATCTCTTTGCCGTATGTTTCTAGCCTAAAAGTCGAATATAGAAATATAAATCTATTTTCAATCTATGAGATATTTTTCCTTCGTTTATTTCCGTTGTTACTCGTTAATTTCCGCCAGTTTCTTTGTGAAGTTATGTACGAATTTGACAGTTGTAGAAACACGGCTTCTCGTGAGGAATTATTTATTTCTTCGAGTGCATTTAGTGAGTTTGTTGGGGATATTTTAAATGAAAGTAGTTGTGAGATTAGTGATAATGAAGAGCAAGAAGGTATTGTTGAAAATGACAGTAGTGATAGTGATAACAGTGATGATGAGATCTGTGAAAATAGGCCTAATTGCAGACAATACTACACATAACCTACAAGTAAATGATTGGCAGTGGACTTCTAATCCAAATATAACTAAAATTCTGGTGACATTTTATAGGGAAAATCCCCCCAACAAGCAAAGCAAGGCCATCTAGAAAGTGTAGAGTATGTACTGCAAAAGGAAAAAGGTCTGAAACAATTTACCAGTGCAAAAAATGTAGTGTTCCTTTGCATTTGGAAAATTGTTTTGAAATTTATCATAGTCGGACAAATTTTAAAAAAAGGAAACAAAATGTACATAGTGTAAATATATAAACATAAAAAATGTTAATAAAGTGTTAAAAGTGTTGGCTAAATATGTGTTAACAATTACAACAACATTATGTAGGATAAAATTGGTAGGTTACTTGCTTTTATTATTGCACATAATCTTAGTGTAAACTACTGAAAAAATTCAGTACTGAAGGCCAATAGCATGTTAGTAAAATTCAGTTTCCAATGGGTTAATAATTCGTCAATGTTCAATTTTTGAGCTCTTTGTTTATTTGTATAATTTGTTCATTGCAATGCCACATCTAAAGGACATCAGCATTGAGAACTTTCTTTAACTGTATATATATGAAACTCTAAAGCAAGGTACTGTAAAAATATAGGCTACGGTTACCTATATACACAATACATTTACAATTTAACAATTTAATATTTAATACAAATAACAATGTATGAAAAATTATAAAAATTATAGTTGAATATTTTGAGAGGTAATATTGTACTTTGAGAAAATAAAACAAAGAATACAATTAGTTAATTTTTTTTTTAAGCAGTGGAATAAATAGATAGGGGTTGAAAAGAATACATAATACATTAAAATTAGTTAATTAATTTCTTAGTAATAAAGATTACTTGTTTTTATATTTAACTTATAAAAAAGTATCCACTATTCAGATCTTCCCACATTGATAGTCGCTCTTCACTTTATGATACAGTGATATTTGCAAAACATTTTTTCCCATTTTAACTTGATGAAAATGATATAAAACTTATATTTTTGAAAAGCTTTTTTTAATGTACCTGTATTGCAATATTGGATGATAAAATGAAGTTCTATGTATCAATATTGATAAAAGAGGAATGTTTAGGCCTACTGATTAAAATTTAATACTAAGTTATTTTGGTAAAACGTTTGGGAAGGAACAAACTGTAATAAACGAGTTTGGGAGTGCAACCTTTCTTATTTGTGCCACTCTTAGGTATTCTGCACAATTTATATACATCAAAAATTGATTATCTTTATAACATAAAGTTATTTCATACATTGTGTTCTAATTATAGTTAACTTCGAATGAAGATTTTTACTGAATATACAACTGGTGCATGTGCATACGACTGAAGAAAGTATTGAACAAGTAAAAAACAACCAAAACATTTTTAACCAAATTTGTGCTCAATCATTGTATATATTCAATGTGCTACTATCTAAACATCCAATGGTATCAAGTAAATTTTAACCCTTTGGCTGTTATGCAATGGTATCAAGTAAATTTTAACCCTTTGGCTGTTATGCAATGATTTATCTATATTTTAGTAAGTAATACTGCAAAATAAATCCAATAGTTGACATCTAAGTCTACTTTTTCAAGTAATTGATCTTTTTACTTCACTTTTCTGCCACTTTTTTTTCTTTTTATTTATTTATTTTATTTTATTTATTTTTTTTTTATTTTTCTGAGTTACAGAAATCAAATTATAAGAGCTGTAACATAACCTTGTCCTTCAAGTTTTGTTTATTAGGTAGTTAAAATGGCCGGCAATCCCGACCACTTTGTGTTTGGTCTTGACAATAACATAATTCAGTTTAATGTTATATGAAAATTTTCAGTATTTACAAGAGAATATTTAAAATATTTACACCAGTCAATTTAAAATATTCGATAAAATAAAGCGGATTACCGTAATTCAAACTTAATGTTTTAAAGTTTATTTCTTCAACCACAAATCAGAAACTTATCTCTTTATATTAAAATCTGACAAACAAAAAACTACTACACATAGTGAATCCTACACAATATCTACAATACGTGTTTTTTTTTCAGATATAAATAGTAAATATATTTAAACATGTACTTGTGAGCTAAAGTATCTCTGCAGTTGTAGATAGAGCCAGCAGCCAAAGGGTTAAAACATTACCCAAAATTCTGTAATAAAACTACATGTAATCTAACCATGACAAAAATAACTTCATGAAAATCTCTTAAAATATCTCTTCAATCAACTTGTATTGGTTTGTACTTTGACCTAAAACTAGTTAAAATTTTGATATTGACCCAGTTAAGATTTGCAATAACACATCCTAGAACCCAATAAACTACAAAATTTTCCCAGAATTTATTCCTCTCTTAAACTTTAAGAACAGGCAACAAATGTATTTACTAAACCTAAAAAAACATTTAAGTATATTACGTAATTAATATATTGCACAATAATAATAAATATGTATGAAATCACATATAGCTTCTACCTAATTATAATGTACATATAAGTACAAAAAAACTTTGCAAATCCTTAAGGGGGTTTTCTGCAATCTTTTACCAAATTGTAATCTTTTTTACAAAATTGCAAAAAAATCTATTTTTTAAAATTTTTGTTCTATTTATAGTCCATAATCTTCACTTTCAAATAATGTGTAATTTCTATGATGTTTTATTAAATGAATATACAGTCTACCTTGGTTATAACGCTAACTCGGTTATAGTGCTGGTTTCATAATGACCCCAAAATTCTATATTAACTGTAAGTGTATTTTAGACTCAGTTACAACGCTTTGTGAACTCGGATACAACGCTGTCACACTGCTGTTATAGTCCAGCCACTTAATAAACGGCCTGCGCGAGAATTTCTCGTTCATGTGGGAGAATTCCCCTCCAACTCCTTCCAACAGCTCGAGGACAAAGAGTCTGCCAATCTCAGTCTACAAACTGTTACTTATCAGCGATAGTGAAAGAAAAGTGAGGAGCTATGGTGACAGAGGAGGGACGTCATTTTTCACTCGCATGAATGCATGCACGTGCGCACGCGCGCGCATACACACACACACACACACACACAGTCGCCTCCCTAAATGTAAGTGTGTGTGTAACGTGTTAAAGTCGTAAGTGTAGTGTTAGACTCACATACTGGACTGTACAGTAGTTATTTTCTATTAGTTTTAACTAAAATATATTTCCAAATTATGTAATATGTGTAATACATTAACTGTGTATACAGTACAAAGTATGCTTTTCCTTCACGACATATAGTATTTCTGCCATTTAAAAACTTGTTTACTGCAAACTCAGTATTGTACATGAGTGCTGTACAATACATTTCGTCCCTTCAACCGCGTTGTATCTGAGGTTGACTGTATAAAAAAAATATATTCTAAGGTAGGTTCAACAATGTGAATGTAATTTTCAGTGTCAACAGTGGGGTAATTTCACACTCATTTCATTTCTACATGTTATACAGTATAATAATTCTAATCATAGTATTACTTATGATGAATGAAACTAGATTGTTTTAATATTTTACTTTTATGTATTGGCTAACCTGTATTCAACTAAAGTAAGAAAATGCCATGTTACTGCATAATTTTTGTTTTGTTTTAATGATTTTCTGAAAGTTGCTTTTTCAGCAATTAGGTACATTTTTCTCGGGAACTAAAAAAAATATATGATTTTTTTATTAGTTTATCATGCTTTATTCTAACAATGGAAATTTAAATATGTCAATTATGTTTAAAAATATTTTATTAAAAAATATACTTGTAAATTAAAAAATATACTGTAGCATTTTTTAAAAAACAAAATTGGCAAAAATATAACATTTACATTAGTAACATTTTTTTTTTATTTCAAGGTATGCAGAAAACCAAAATTTTTTAAAAGAAAAAAAATAAAACTATAATATCTCATCAATTTGAGAGAAAACTGTACCTATGTTAACATGAGGAAGGATAGGGCTAAGTGACCCCCTTAAGTATAAAATACTTGTATTTTTGTTTAAACAAACAGCAAGAGAAGAACCTAACCTAACTAAGATTTATTATAAAACAACAAAACGTAACAGTAAACTTGGCACTGCACAAAAACATATTCATTTAACACTGGAATGTTGTGAGACGAGTACAGAGATAATGGAAATCTGAAACTTGATTTTTGTAAGTGGAGAAATTCTCATTTAAGGAGATACAATAAAAGAAAATAATATCGGATATCAGTCCTTTAGAAGGACGAGAAGTTCAGGAATAGTTTTAAGCATTTGATAGGAATGAGATTTCACCTTCATTTTGTAAAAAACACTTAAATAAAGATTCAACTTTATGTCACACTTCATTTAAAGTATATGCCACATACAACTTCTATTCTAATGTTTTGTAATACTGACACAAATACATATAAATTTTTGTTTTAATAAAATAAAAATAGAATCAAAATATTTTGAATTACATTACTAAATAAAACCTTTACATATTTACTGCCAGCTTTTGCAGTAAAAATACTAAAGTACACTTACACACACGTGCATAAAAAATCTTACATTTTAAGATTTCTATTAATATTCGCTCCTTGTTTTTGAAGCCAACACTAAACCTAGTTTGTGTGAAACATGTTCCAGCTGTAAGTAAGGAAACAAAATAATTATGATTACAAGCTCCATCATTTTAAACATGGTACTATGTTTGACATGTTTAATGACATGTTTAATAGTACCATGTCCATTGTTGTCTGAGGAGAGCAAGTTTCCTGAGTACCACACTAGGAGAACAGAAATACAATCATGTTAAATCTAAAAAATGTTTTTATAGTACTGTATGTATTGCCAGTCATGCTAAGAGGATTTAAAAAAATAATGAATCTACAAATTATCACAGTTACATGGTAACCAAGACTTTGCCATCCTTGGCAATGATTTACGCTACTTGTATAACCATCTGTTGCCTATGCATCATCCTTCTCTAACTGATACTCTGTTACTTAATTATACCAGTTAGTTCAGTGAAAGCAAGAAATTTATCTAACACTACAACTCTGTCCCTACCTACAAGACGCTGTCTCAAAATTTATAAGGAATAGTACAACAAATTTTTTACTAAACTTTACATTTATTTCAATGGACAGTAAAACCCTACTCAACATTCCTGACTTTACAATAACTTTTTTTTTTACTGTGTCAAAAAATATGTATACAACTATAGCATAAGGTGTTTAACACATTCATGGCTGTCTAAGAAGTTAGAGGTTTTGATCAACCGGAAGTAAATTTTGTTTTTACTTTAAAGTAAAAAATAGCCTAGGTTATTAGTAGCCCTGATTAACTAATTAAGCAACAAAGGAATGCTCTAAATTTAAGCCCACTCTTTACATTTACAAACCTTTTTCTTCCAACCTTTCTTTCCACTTTTTAACCTTTTTCTTCCAAACCTTTTTATTTCTCACTGAAATAAAATTTTTTTAACAAGTTTTGAAATAAAAAAAAGATATATTTGTTAATGTTTACTAAATAATATAAAAGTTGTTTTTGTAAATGATGTTCGGCCTGATTTTCCTTATACAGAAGAAATGATTGGCGAGATTTTGCTAAAAATTAAACTTAAGGCTTTTTTTACTAATATTACGAGATAATTTTCAATAATCTCAAAGGGTAAATATATGCAATAATATGGCCACAATTAATTTTCAATCTCCTGTATGAATCGACTAATAAAAAATGTCATTCTCTTCCTAATTTTGGGATGGAACATGTTTCACAATATTGCTACCATTGATGGTAAAAATACGTTACAATATTTTAATAGAACAAGTGCAAGAATTCGCACTTTGTTTCTGTTCATTCACACATATATTCATAAGCCACTGGAAATACAACACTCTTACACTATTACAAAGAATTTTGATCACAGTGGTCAAGGCAGTTCATTTATGGCACCACCTCCAAATTTTAAAACAAACACTCTCAGAAACTAATTCTGAATAATTTAAAACATTTCTTTATATTTATAAAATGCAGATAAATGTAAACATTGAATTAAAAAAGGTAAATAACTTCTACCTGCTGTAATATTACTATTTACAAGACATTTCGAAATAAAAATATTAAGAAATAAAGCTGTTAGTGCTAATGTTCTGACATGTAGCCTACAATTATCAATTTTTTGTTATGTTTCTTTCATCGACCGCAAAAACTTGGTCTTAAATAGGCATGATAATATGCCGGTGTTTAGTAACAGATAATGCATTTTTTTATATTTAAAAATTAAAATATTCTTTGTGAAAGAATAAACACAAAGAACATACAATTTTTTTAGTATCGATTCTTTTTTGTGTATAGCAAAAATAAATTTTCCTGACATTCAACTCAAGTTCACCACAAACCTATATAAAAAAATATCTTATTAATATTTTTATAATGTTTTTGTAAAAAATTATTTGAATGAATATGCCTATACACAAATTTTAGATTGTTGATAATGTTAATTTGGCTACTTCAAACCACTGGCACTAACAGTGTTAAACAAAAGGAGGTGAGCAAGTTTCAATTTACATATAAACAAATATTAAACTAGGTTATTTACATATTACATACTTAAAGAACCAAACCTGGCCTGTTCATCAATGCTGTAACCTTCAACAGTCAGGTTAACTGGCAGGTGAGCAAGATCGCTCACATTAGACGGTAGTTTCTCCTGCGAAATAAAAAATTAATGTTTAGTAAAGATTTAATACATGTTTACTCCTCGTACTAAAAATAACTTATTGTAATTGAAGCTAAGCCTCATTTTTGTTTACATTAAGGTCAGCGAGTCCAAGGTGATTAAAGCATTTGACAGTAAGCTTACAAACTTCCTGATTTTAAGGTCAGATTCGACGTGGCAGTAACTCTATATTGCCATAATTTTTTCCAAGTTCTCATTAGGTTGTTTTCTTGCTTAGTGTCCATATTTTATGCCAGTTAGACTAATGAGAACGAGAGATCAGCGTTACCATGACGTTAAAGCAACGGGAGTAACTGCATCTCAAAACCCTCAACCTTGAAGCATGCAGTTCACAGACTCTCAGCAGACTGATCAGTATTTTAGCCACACTGACTACCAAGAATCTCATTAGTATAACTGGCATAAATTATGAACTTTTCTCAGCGTCTTATCACCATGTCAGTTCTACTGTGTCGTCTCATATGTTTAGGATAAGTTTAAACCACAAAATTATTTTTATAATTTTTTCATACAACATTAAATATGTAAATTTTTCAAGTTAATATGTTTTTCACATAATTCTTTAAAGATTATTACTTTTAAAGAGAGAACCTCTCGAATCAAGGAAGTGTAAAAGAATGGATATAATGTTTCTTTTCTTGGTTCTTCAATAAGATTACACAATTCCACTATAATTTAGAAAAGCTTACAATGTTGATCCTTTGAGAAGCATTGACATTTAGGAACATCACAATTCGAAGTCTGTTATGAAATGACGTAATAGGACATGAAAATTATAAAACATATTCTTCGTTCATTAAAATCAATACTTAAATATTACATAATTGAAACCATATGATAGGTTCAAATTACCTTAAAAACAACATTTTATGATTTTGTATATCACAATCTATTGTGAGAAACCAATAAACTGTGCCAGTTTACAAACTTACAAACAACAATTAATAAGCTGCTATAAAACAAGCTGAACCAACACAGTACTGAAAACTAACACAAAATAATATAACTGAAAATATCTCAATAGAGAAGTGATGCAAAGAACTACATCAAAGAACAAAGAATAACTTTAGCGTAAATCTTTAAGGATAGTATTTTACGTGGGATGTAAACAGAAAAACTACTGATTTTAGGGGTGAAAACCAGATGTATACACTGTAGTTTATTTATAGTCTTTTCCCAACTTCTTGCTTTCTGCAAACTGATAAAACCTCCTCCTTCGCATACCATACAATCCGATTGAGTCAATAACCCAAACACTTAAAAAGTCACGCCATGAGTTTTAGAAACACTAAAAAGTAGTCATGCTAACCACAGTGAATGATGTTCCAGAACATATGTAACATCATATAATTTATTCATATAATAAATACTTATTTATTTATTTATTCATATAATAAATATTATATGAATATAATATTTATTATATAATATACATATTATATACATATACATATATACATATACACATAAACATATACATAAAATACATATATATATATATATATATATATATATATATATATATATATATATATTATATTATATGTATTTATTTATTCATATAATAAATACTCCATTTCAATAAATTGCTGAAGATGTTCCAGAACGTTATTACTACTTATATGCATACAACCATAATATTAAATATTCTATAATGTATTCCGAGTTTACTGGACCCACATTGGCTATAGGAATTCCTGTCTTTGGATGGGTCCGCTACCATATAAGCAACTCCAAGGCAATATGCCTTCACGAGCCTTCCATAGCAAACATCCTTTAAAAAAGGTCCCTCAAGGACATATAAAGAGGCAGCAGATATCGTAGGCAGAGCACAATTTAGGAAAACAATGGGGCTCATTACAGGGCACTGTGGTCTGATGAAGAGGGTAGGAACATACCAGGGGAAAACTGTGTATAGGTTATGCAGGAAAGAAGAAGAAACTGCAGGCCACATGATTTATGACTGTGAGGCTTTTGCCAACAGGAGGCTAAGGGTATTTGGTTTCCAGGATTTTGAGGACCTTCAGCAGGGTGAGATAGTTCAGTAGGATTGCTGGAACCTATTAAGGACATCAGTCTTCTGAACTAGAACTCAAAAGGTTTAGTTGCACAATAAGTCCACAGATCGCAGAGCCTAGGGTTTTATTATCCCTTCCTCTAGTTATTATTATATAATGTAACTTCTATCAGTTTATCCCACCAGAGCGAAAATGACAAAATAGTTCAATGTGTCCTACTACTTTAATTTATGAAGTATATTAGCAACAATTTCTTTACATATCAAGAAAAATATTCTCAAGTTACAAAGCTGACCTGATAATGCTGCCTGTATCATAAAAACACATAGCTACTAAATTTTCAGCATAAAATAATCAAATGTAAGTTGTTTGTAATGTAACATAAATAGAAATTGTATTTTGGTTACAAATACGTTGAATCTTGATGTTTAAACCAACATAAATCTTTATCCATCAAATCTACAAATTCAAGACATCTTAATGCTAACACAACACTGGATATTAGTTGCACATAAGACTAACCTTCATGTTTAAACAAATGCTTTGTCCACCATACACCACGATACTCTCATAATTCTATCCTAACACCATAGTTACAATTATGATACATCAGCGGATAACAACCTAGTAAAATTTGTTTATAACTTTTAGTAAAATAAATGTTTACCTCAAGGTGGTTCCCTTCACACATTTTCTTCAACCCGTTGACAATTTCTTCTAGTTTTAATTGTTCTACAGAATCCAACCAACAGTTCTGCATAATTTTATTAAGCAGGTCTGGAATGTAGTTGAGTTTGGGAATCTTCGGCCTTGATCTGTCAAGTTTGAGTTCTTCATTTGTTAACTGTATGTACGGTGTAGCTCCTGGCAACAAAATTCCATATGAAATACAAAATAAATGTTATAGAAGTCCTAGAATCTGAATTAATTGGAATGAATTTATTAAAAGAAAAAAATTAAATTAACAATAAAATTCCAATTTTTATTTTTTGTAATAGGATCCTTTATTCAACTTCCATAATATCCAATCAGGTGAACAGTAGTATTATAGTACAATACTTCTCTAAATTACCAGAGTTTGGTTTCTTTCTATCAACAGTTGATACCTTTTATTTGTTTTACGTTTGAATTACGTTTATTCATGTTATTGTGCTACATTAAAGCATAATACTTTCAAGTGAAAAACTATTTATAATTTTGGATTTTTTGCAATTTTTTTATTGTAGAATTATTTTGTTTAAAAAAGTGTGGCAGTCATGGAATTACTGCTGTAACATGACACTTGAAGCATTGGCGTAGAACTTGTTACACAAGCCACATCACCTACGCATGCCGAAGTCATGAACAGATTTAGCAAATTATGACCAATGATAAAATAATTAATGACATATGTAATAACAGTGATGACACACAAAAAAAATACGACAATGAGAAAGAAAAACATGACATTTTGATCATTAAAAAACAAATAAAAATAACGAAAAGTTCATTTACAGCTACAAAACAGAAAACTATTCGAAATTATCAAATTACATCAAATCCATGTTATTTTTTTAACCTGTAATAGAGTATATACTGTATACTATAATGTACACAGATAAGTTTTAATGTTTCCTATACTAATTTTAAAAGCTTTCTGGTTTGTTTTGATGTTTTTTTCAATAACAATTCCAGTTTAAACTCATTATTAAAATAAAAGTGTACAGTAGAACCTCGCGATACGATGGGTTCACGATACGATGTGTTCATGATACGAAGTGGAATATCGCAAATATTCGTGCTCACGAAACGATACGTTTTTAGCGATACGATCCCAATATCTCTTGCCGCTTGAAATTGTTTTGAAGTTGGCGCGCTACGGGCAAACCTCACGCGTCACTAAGCAAGCCTCAGCAAGCCTCAATACGTCACGAGGCTTTTATTTGTTGAGTGGGTTAATTGCTGCTTCGGACCTGCAGTGAAAAAATATTTAGAAGAGAATGGTCTTCCTCTAAAATGCCTCCTTGTGCTCGACAATGCCCCTGCTCATCCTCCTGGCCTTGAAGAACAGATAGATCCCGACTTCGACTTCATCAAAGTGCTCTATCTGCCACCGAACACCACTTCCATCCTCCAGCCTATGGACCAGCAAGTCATTGCTAATTTTAAGAAGCTTTACATGAAGCACCTTTTCAAACGATGCTTCGAAATGACAGAGAGCACGCAACACACACTCCGTGAGTTTTGGAAGTCACTGCTTGTCCATTGCTTAAAAATCATAGAAAAGGCATGGGGTGAGGTCTCAAGGTGCACCTTGAACTCAGCATGGAGGAAATTCTGGGCAGCTGTAGTTGCAGAACGAGACTTTGAGGGTTTCGAAATCCCTACTGAAGAAGAAGCTGTGGATGATCCTGCTCCATTGGAGGAGATTATTTCTCTGTCAAAGTCTTTGGGGCTTGTTGTCGATGAGGCTGACATTGACAACCTACTCGACGAGCACAAGGAGGAGCTCAACACTGACGACTTGAAGGCATTGGAGGCAATGCAAATCAGCAATCTTCAAGATACGATTTTTTTACGATACGATCCCGGTCCAGGAACGGATTAAGATCGTATCGCGAGGTACCACTGTACTATAATTCCTTTTTCTCAATTTACATACTAATTTACTATGTTTTTCTTTCTGTAAACAATAATCCACTGTTTTTGGTGATCTGGCAGTAACGATGAATTTACTGTAAATGTACTGAACCTAATTATTTGAAGGCTGGGCTTGGCATGTAGTCCAATGGCATTAATTAATAATTTATATAAGCAATGAGCTTATTTATACATATAATATTAAAGAACAATCTTGTACAAAGTATGTGCTAAAATTATTTGCTGTTGTTACCCTGTATATGCTCAAAAATGTTGTACTAATAAGTTGGTATCTAGTATAGTGGTGTTAATTATAATTTAAATACATTATTAACCTTGTTTTTATATATATATATATATATATATATATATATATATATATATATATATATATACACACACAAAAATCATGTGCCTAGCTTTTGCAGATGACCTGGCCATATTCACAGATAATGAAACAACAGCGATTAAACAGATAGAAGTCCTAAAGGAATGTGCAGAGAGGGTCGGGTCTACAGATCTCGTTTAAAAAACCGAATTCTTCTGTACAAAATTAAATATTCAAGAACTAAACACAAAATATGGTAAGATAAACAGAGTCAAGCACTTCAAATATCTGGGAGAAATTCTTGAACCCACAGGTGGCGAGAAGGCTGCGCAAAAGGTTCGGCTACTGAGAATGAAGAGGGCTCTTGGTATAACGCGTGATATCTACAATAAGAGATGTATGTCGACGCACACAAAAATCAGACACTACAACACAGTCATAAAACCGGAGGTATTATATGCAAGCGAGACGCTAGCACTCCACACAAAAGCTATCATGGAGGGTATTTTGAAGGAAGAACGCAAAATCTTGAGGAAGATCCTTGGCCCGAGATTAACAGAAGATGGATACAGGTTGCACTCCCGGAAGACCACAGAGAAGATATCGAACCTGGCAGCAGATATCAGAAGAAGGAGGCTTCGGTTCTATGGACACATCAGTAGACTCCCAACAACGAGACTTTCCAACAGAATCCTTAAGTATATACAAGGTGTCAAATCAACAACGTCGTGGATCGCACAAGTCAGAATAGACCTACATGATGCAGGAATAGACTCAACAGATGTTGAAGACAGGCGCGCATACAGGAGAAAGATGCTCGGTTGGAAGGTCCCAGAAAATGAAATCCCAAAGAGAGCAGGGGTAAAATGGACGGAGGAGCGGAAGAGGATCCATGGGGACAGGATGAAGGAGGTGTGGAGGATTAGAAGGAACAAGACATGAGTCAGAGTGCTTTGCGTGATCCAACAGGGTCTATGCGCAAATAATAATAATATATATATATATATATATATATATATATATATATATATATTAAAGTACAATATTTTATAAGTAAATGCAAGAGATCAATGTGTTTAAGGTACCGGTCAGTCTTCTGCATCTCTGAACTGTGCACCTAAAGATTATCTGTTCTAGCTGCAGTTACTGCCATTCCTGTACCATTACTGTTAATGCTGATAACCTCGTCCTCATTATTAGTCTAATGGTTCAGAGCACGCATGTGTGTTAAAGGAAAAAAAATATAACAAATAAAACATTATATTTGGCATTATCTGTAACTTTCTTTAAATCATTTAAACATGTTTGGCTTTATGGTACACAGTCTTGAAGCTCTTTCCTGAACCTCTGCAGTTTAGACAGAATCGTAAAATGTCACAGCTTTAGCTATCCTAAAAAAACACAAATATGCAAGGGGTAGTAGACCCAAAGATATGAAAAGTACAAGTAAGAGAACTTCAAAATTCTTTTTGAAGATATATACTGATACTCCGAAAGGTTTTGAAGATGATAATACTCCGAAATATAAAAACAGAGAGTGTTCAATGTGAACAACATTGAAAAGAAACAAAATGCATTTGAAATAAATATGTATATCATAAAAATAATATTATAAATTATATAAAGTGTAGTTAGATAACGCAACTACATTGTATAGAATTTAATATAGTAAAATTCCAATTTAATCTATCTATAATTCGGTCTACAACGTTCTACGACGTCTTCCGATCTCCAACCTCCACCGATCGTGGTCCCACCACAGGTCTTCTGTTAGATCCCTTTTTTTTATTTCCCTTTCGACTCCCTCTCTCCAGCTCAGTCTCGGCCTTCCTCGTTTTCTTCTTCCAGGTATTCGCCATTGCATGATTTTTTTGGAAATTCGCTCATCCGGCATTCTTTGTACATGCCCGTACCAAACCAGTTGTTTTGTTCTTATGTCCTCTACAATTGTATGCCTTACATCCATTATCAATTCCAATTTAATTACATATTTTAAATATCAATTGAATATTTTTCAGGACATTAAAAATATATCCGCATCAAAGTTTTATTGATTTTCAATATCTATAATCGATTTCCTTCGAAATAAATCCGTTTCCCTTGAAAAGTAAACTAAATATTTGTATACACATTTTTAGGCTACCATCAAGTAACAATTTCTTACCAAGTGAAAATATTTCCCACAATAAAACTCCAAGACTCCATATATCATTTTCTTCAGAAAAATATCCTTCGTCTAAACGCTGTTTCGTCTGACGATTTGGAGACTGCCATCGGGCGTAAAAAATTTCCTAAAAAATTCAAACATATTGAAATTTGAATTATAGTAAAAATTACAAACCTTTTTTATTCAAAATCATATTCAACTTGAGGTTTTCGCACAGTCCTTAGCATTTCATATTTAAAAATTACAGAATTAAAATTTTGATAACTTTCATTCAATTTTTTTTTATAAAATAATAAAAATGTAGTATTTTGTTTCAAAGACATTGTTCTCATTACTTCTATGATTTTTTCCAACATTTTTAATGAAATGTTTTTGTCGCTAGACAAACGTCAGAAGCAAAATGACTTGACTCAAGCCACTTTCTCTTCCAGTATAACTTGCTTATATTTCTTTTAATATTCTATAGAAAATTTTGAAGTTCTTTTACGAACACAGAAATTAATACAATACAATTCCTATCGCGCAAATCGTCCAGGCTCTGTTATATATACAGATGTGAACATCTACTTATCTTGTTGAGTGGTAATACAGTAGTCGTAAATCAATAGACCAAACATTTTTGTAATACACAATATTGTCTAATATTAACATACTTACATCTGGTCTCTCAAGAGTTGAAACACCAAAGTTGAAGATTTTTGGGTTGGTGCCATTTTCAATGAGAATGTTTCGAGCACATAATCTGTTATGCATTATCTAGAGTCAAATTAAGATTCATTGATTAAAGTTTCAGCATTATCTAGAGTCAATTAAGATTCATTGATTAAAGTTTCAATATAAAATAAATCCATAAGAATGAACTTAAAAACTTCATAAAGAGTCTGTAAGGATATTTAGAGTATATATGACATCAATAAGAATATTATGACACTGATTCAGACTGAAGTATAAGCATTAGGAACAGAGCTTGTATAGCCATAGCAAGAAGGTCAAATAACTGCAAATTTTGTATGGCTTTTACAACTGCTAGACTATTTTAGCCGAAAAGTGTTTATATAACTATATATTTAAATATATTTACTATTTATCATTTTAAAAATCAGTCTTACTGTAGACATAGTGTAGGATTTATTGATACAGAAATTTGTTTGTTTCAATAAAATTTTAATTTAAAAACATTAAATTTTTAATTTTTGATTAAATAAATAAATTTTAAAACATTAAGTCTAAACTACTGTAAACCACTTTATTTTATGAAATATCCTAATTTGACTACTATAGTTATATACTTTGGTCAATCATGAACCACTTCATATATCATAACATTTAACTGAATTATGTCATCAACAACAAACGCATAATGAATGCCAACGATTTTGACTACCTAGTAAACAAAACTCGAAAAACAAAGTTATGTTACAGCTCCTATAACTTCACTTCTGTAACTCACAAAAACACGGAAGTGGCAAAAAAGTGAACTAACAAGATCAGTTAATTGAGAAATGTTGGTTTAGATGCTACCTACTGAATTTATTTTCAACTGTTGCCGACTAAAAAATAGCAACGATAAATCGTTGTATAGCATTTCTTGTTATTAAAGTACAACAAAGATATATCACTGCGCAGCAACCAAAGGGTTAAAGTGAGTTACACAAACATTTGCTAGTACTAAGAATGCATTAAGACTGTACAGCAGAGTATCTCAAAACTGACTTCTATCAGATTACAGCAGTGTCCAGACTACGGAGGGTCAATAGCAAACTATACAGTATTATATCAGCAATCTCTCTTCAACATAACATAAACAGTTATGTAATTTCAATTCAATTCGAATTCAACAGCAGTTAACAGTGATCGAACTACTTCTAACACTACACTGGAATATGTACTGTAATATATGTAAAAAAAAAAAAGTATAAAACCACATTATTTCAGACATCGAAGAAATAAAACAGGTTCCTGCTACAATTTTTATCTCACAATATTTATCAGGATACTATTGTAATTGTCACTTTTAACAGGTGTACCCCATGTTATTAACAGAATGGTAGCTTACCTCTCTTGAATGCAGATGCATCAGTCCTTCTCCAACTCCCTTTGAAATAAGTAAAAACCTTTCTATGTTCTCACAATACATGTGAAAGTTCTTCTTAATCGCACTTCTGTACTGTATAAGAGTATGTTTCAAAGTGAGACCGAAATGTTCCATAACAATGTGGTATGTTGATTTTGGTTCGATGTGCATTCCTAGTATTTCAATGATATTCTGATGTTTACAGAAAGTGTGCACAAACAAATCGTTCAACAGCTTTTCATCGTTTATCTTTTCACCCTCTGAAAAAAAATATTAACGAACTAACTGGGCAAAAACTAAATATTTTGTATACTTATAAAGATCTTTATTTTAATATCCTCATAAAAAAAATTAAAACTATTCAAACAATTCTTTTTCATATATGAATAAATAATATATTTTTTGGGGTGGCCAGTCAAATGAATTTTTCTAATTCACTGCTTTTCATGGTTTCACAGTCGAAATATCATGGCAATATTGTCCAGTAACTTATTGATCAGTAAATTAAACAACCATTTGGATAAATTTCTTAATTATAAAATATCTAACAAATCGTTTGTAGCACTAGCTTTAAAATCTTAATTCTAGTACCGCTTTCTATAGAATATAAAGATGCAGCAGTAAAATTTCCAGTGCATTCATATAAACAGCTTCACTGCCCACTGCTCACTGACAAGACAGTCTCACGGACAGGCTATAAAAATGCAATGCATAAACAGGACTTTTTTGCAGTCTTTTTTTTTAAAATTAATCCTTATGCTAAAAAAGGTTTACTATTACAACTGGAACAATCAAAGACAATAAATACACAATTTTAGACAACTGAAATAGCAAGTAGGTCCTACTTAGTTTGTGAAAATACTTAAATAATGTAGCCCAATTACTCTACTTCTTAGATAGGTGATGGAACTCAAATTTGTTATCTGTTTAGGATAATATAACACAAAAGTGTAGAGCAGGTTAGAAACTCCCTTATTGTAATAAAATAAAAATCTGTAGAAAGCCACAAGACTGGCTTTACAGTCTTGTTGTATGGTTTTACATACATGTTGAATGGTTATTTACTCAACAACATAAGGAAAGTATAAATAAAATATTGACTCCAACAAAGACACACCACCAACAGGTGTCAATCTGGGTTTTTTCTGAGGCAAAGAAACAATAAGTTGTATTTTATTTAGCCGGAAATTGTTTACTGCTGAAATTATGGCTTTTAAATTTGATTTCAACATACACGTTTTTTTACAAAATTAATGAATCAAGACTGAAGGTGTTCATTAGTATACACACATTTTGTTTTTATGCACTTTTGTAAATTAGTCATTTTTACATGAGTTGATAGTAAAAAATTATGAACATTAAAATTTTATTTTGTTTTTTAAAGAATGTATATTTTTTTAATGTATTTGTTTGTGTTATATTTACTATTTTGTTTTTTTCTGAAATTAATTTAAATTTAAATTTTGAAGATTTTGATTAATTTTGAATTTTAGTCATATTTAAAAAAAAGCACTGTTGTTACATAATAACAATGTCAGATGAAGCCTGACTTTGGACAGCTAGTGTAAATTTCCAATGTCAGGTTGTGTCCAACATACAAGGGAAAACTGATCTTAGGTTATATGGAAATAATTTGGAAGTGCTTGTAGTTTACATCATTAAACATTAAATTAAATTTACAATGCGCCCTTCTTCACTTACTTAAACTTTCTTATTCTCTTCAGTAATTTGCAACAACAGCCACAAGGTAATTATATTCTGAACTGATAAGATACTGAACTTAAAAGCATTTTTTTAGATTATTTTTTTGAAAAAAACAACAATTTCTAAGTGGTACAAAACTGACTAAAATTCATTTCATTTCACTCGGCTCTGTTCAACTCAGCACAACTCCACTTCTTATTTACCCGGTTTTAATTATTAATTGGCTTGAGATTAATTAAATTCTCTTTTAAGAAGTTTTTTAAAAGGCTGAATGAATAAATTTTTACCTAAGTGATGTAAACTCTGTACTTCCAAAATATCAAGGCTAAAAAGGCTAAGTTTCCTTCTAGCTGCATACATTTGTATTCAACATTTTGATTTGAGTATGAAATGATTTTTTGTAAGTTACTGTGCTTCTCATTTAATGTAGTTAAAAAAGTTTGTATGGTTACTTTAAAATACTAAAAGAAATTACCACATTTTATAATCAAATTAAAGGAAGATGCAAATACCTGATAAGAATTTCGATTGACTTTGAAAAACTGAAAATCACTGGAATATTAATATACTACTAAAAAAAATACCAGAATGACATACCTATCTTTAAAGTCAAAGCTTGAACTTTAGTAGACGAAGAACGTTTCTGAGCAGTACATTCATAAATTGGACCATAATGGCCTTCGACAACCATCAAGCGTGTAGGATCAATGAAAAATTTATCTACAAAACCTACAAGAGTAAAAACACCGCTTGAACTCAATGGGAAAGATGACTGTGGCCTGGCATTATAACCAGCTACATCTACTTCAGAGCTAAAACCATTCTGAACTGGTCCTTCATTGTCTTCGTCATCATCGATGAATGCATTATTATCCTGAAAACACAATAGCTCAATTGCAGTAGCTGAAAAAAGCAGTGTTATATACATATGAGATGTGGCTAAAAAATAACCGGACTGATTTTTCTAAAGACAAGCAGAAAGTGAATCAAGTTCAGACACTACACATCCCCCTCTCCATTGCTGCCACCAGTATGACTGCTGACCTCTCAGTTGAACTGAAGTCACTGAGGCATTCATTCTTAAAATGCCTAGCATTTAAAAAAAACAACCCTAATTGAAGTTTTTAGTGAAATTCAGAAAGTCTGTCACAGGAACTCATTCTTTGTTAAAATAAGTGTACGGTGATGAATGTTTATCACACACACACAGGTTTTTGAGTGGTTTAAATGACTCAAAGAATGAGAATGACTCACATCCAGGACGACCTTCAACTTGAATAACACAAAAAAATTGAAAAAATCAGCAATTTAATTTAAAAAGAGCATCAGTTGAACATTCGTGCTATTGCTGAGATATTTGGAACCAAAAAAGGATCAGTTCTGCAGATTTTAAATGAACATTTTAACATTAAGAAAGTTCGTTTAAAAATGGTGCTAAAAAATCTAACAACTGAATGGAAGGATTCTTAAATGAACATTTGTGCTGACACTTTGAAATTCATCAAAAAAACCCTAAACTCGTGGGAAGAGTAATAACATGTAATGAATCATGGATTTTTATTTACAGTCCAGAAACTAAGTGTCAATCAATGTACGGGAAAAGACACAATTTACTGAGTCTAAAGAAAGAAAGCTCAAATGTCTGTATCGACATTTTAAGCCATGATAATTGTGTTTTTTATTATATCCATGGGATTGTGTACATAAACTGGGTACTTGAAGGTCAAACCATGAATAAGAATTACTATCTTTAGGTTTTAACTACTCTCTGTGAATGAGTAAGAATAAAGTGACCTAAGTTGTGGAAAACCAATTCATGCAAATATCAGGCCATACTGCATTGTTTGTCAAGATATTTTTGGCTAAGCATAAAACCCTTGTATTGGAACACCCAACCTACTCAAATGGCCTTGCTCCGTGTAACTTGTTTTTGTTCCCGAAAATGAAATCAGCATTGAAAGTAACAAGATTTGAGACACTTGAGTCTGTGAAAGATTTTTTTTTTTTTTGTTCAACGTCTGACTATTGTAGAGACTTGGGCTAATGCAGATGATGGGATGATTTATAGTGTATAAAAATGCCAAACACTGGCCAAGAATCGAACCTGGGTCCTCGAGGTGAAAGCCCAGTATGCTATCAACTAGGCCACTGAGGCAGCTTCTGTGAAAGAAAAAGCGACTGAGATACTGAATATACTTTCAGAAAATTAGTTGAAACACTGCTTTGACCAATGGAAAATTTGCATGGAACTATGTATTGATCGTGAAGGGATGTATATTGAAGAGGATTATGTTAAAGTTGTGAAGAAATAAAAAAACAACTGTGATACCATTAATCCAGTTATTTTTAGCCACACTTTGTACATGTTCTAATACAAATTTCAAGGGAAATAATCTTTTTTAGACCCTTAGAACAGAAAACAATGTAATGGTGTTCTACTAAAAACAATACTATATAATGTAAATGAAGTAATATATATATATATATATATATATATATATATATATATATATATATATATATATATTAGGGGTCTGCAGGGCCACGAATTTTACAGGTCGGGTCGGGTCAATTGAAAAGCCCGACTTCGGTTCGGGCCAAGTGTACAATTCGGGTCAAAGACGGGTGGGGCCAAGTAAATATTAACTTTTATTTTTAGGCAATAATGTACGCAATACGCATAAGTATTTTCACTACGAAAATTCATAATATACAAATAGTAAAATTAAGAACAATTTAAATAATTATCGAAGGACAAGTGTCTAATCACTTATAATCATTCCATTTGTTTTACTCGACAAAACCAATTGTTGACCTGTCAGTGAGTGCGGTATTAACGGTTAGTAGTTTTATTTATTGTGATGCTACAATGAGAAGGTACCAAGTGGACTGTGCATGTTTAGAAATATAGTTTCCTCATCGGGCCGGGTCAACACACTGCCTTGTTAAATAAATATGTCTGTGATTGACAACAGTACAAAATCAGTTCAGAGAATCTGCAGATATCCTTTTTCCTAATGTATATCGTTTCATGATTATGTCACTAAATTAAGACATAATTTTTTCAAAAATAAAAATCAAATGAAAATATTGAACACAATGAGCCTGTAATACATCGGTTCGTTGCGGTATTCACATAACTTTTACGCGCCAATATAATCGGCCCGTGGCGGTATTCACACAACTTTTGTGCTCCGACATAATTGGCCAGTGGCAGTATTCACACAACTTTTGCGCGCCGATGTAATAGGTATGCATCAGTCAGACCAACGGAGCCTGTACTATATCGGCCCGTGGCGGTATTCAGACAGACCAATGGAGCCCGTATTACATCGGCTCATTATGGTATTCACACAACTTTTGCGTGCCGTTGGAATCGGTCTATGGCAGTATTCACACAACTTTTGCGCGCTGATATAATCAGCCTGTGGTGGTCAGAGGATTAAATATGAAATGAAGAAAATTTTAATTCTTAATTTTTTTTTTTACTTAGGCCAAGCTAGAAATGTGATGGGTTACCCAATTAACAACCATTTGCCTCGACCCGACCTGAAAAGCCCGAGCACCGAAAAAAAACCTGACCCGAACACTGGAAAATTCGTCTAGCTGACACCTAATATATATATATATATATATATATATATATATATATATATATATATTTTATTGTAAATAGGTGAAAATTTACTGACAATGCTGTGAATAAAATAATTAGTTGCAAAGAAAAATGGATTGTAATTAAAGAATTTATTAATAATAAAGGAAAACCCCCCTCTCATACCAATAAGTGCTCTAAAATGTTCTTATCAGTAGTTGATAAAAAGTTTTATCAACAATAAAGGTAAAAGAACCTTCTGAAAGAAGTAAGTGTTCTAAAAAATTAAGAGGAGCCAGATAATTTTAATTTGTACTAGTTGCTACTTGTTTTGTTTAATCAAAGTTATCATATTTCAAATATAAGAAATAATATTTTTCGACATCATAGTTTTTGTTTCACTACCAGATTCTTAGAGTATTACTGTAAATACAGTTTTGGAACCTGTTTTAATGAACTTTTGAGGTGAAAAATCAATTAAAGTCACCAAATTAATTAACTGTACACTTGTGTTCTATGACTTTCACTCCTGGAGCAGAAACCAGGGACGAAACAGCTTAAGCTAGCTGTATTTTCTTAAACATTTCCTTCCATTTACATATGTTTAGGTCTAGAATTATCTGCCTTAAATTTTTTCTTTCTTCCTAGGACACTATGTATGTTTTTCTCTTATATACAAAAGAAATTAAACTTACCATCTCAATAAAGGGACCTCGAAGAACCATCTCTTGTAGGTTCCGTGGTCTTACTCGACCGCCCAATTTTATGCGTAGGTACATATACGCAGTTATTAATAGCAAAAGCACTAACGTTCCTATTATTATTGCAGTAATCAAAATTATATTTAAAATATCAGCAACATCATTAGTATCTGAAAAAGAAACACTAAAGATAAATCAATAACAATACACTTCCAGTATGAAGCTTTAATTGTTGGCAATGTTTAATTAAATCATAAATTTAACATGATTTACATTTCAAATTTTATGCAGGCTTGATCACGTTTCAATAATGACCAAAACCAATGGAAAGGATGTGACCCTCCAATGGGTTCCCGCACACTGCGGAATTAAAGGTAATGAAGAGGCAGATAAAATAGCGAGAGAGTCATCTGTTTTGAGCCCGGTGAACAGGAAGATCGCATCCCTGCTGCATTGTAGGAGTGTAAGTGACAGAAAATTTAAAGAGTTTTGGATCGATAAATGGAAAAGCGGAAACACCGGTCGCAGTCTTCAGAGGATCCAGCCGGCTCCGGCTGAATATGACATTTACAGGAACATCCCAAGGAGAATCGCCACCTTTGGTGCTAGAGCACGAACTGGCCACCTGGTTACGCAGAGCTACCTGTGTAGATTCAACCTTGCAGATTCTCCGGAGTGCCGGCTGTATGAGAATGGTGAGGAAGACCTGCAGCATATTCTTCTTAGCTGCCGGTATCCAGTCCTGCATAGAGACATTCTTAGAACGAAGGTGACAGGAGTGGAAGAGATTTTAAAGGGGACGAAATTCTGGACTCTTGCTTTCCTTGCCTACCATGGACACCGGGCCATCGGCTATACCTGAAGCCGGAAGCCCGTAGGAAGAAGTAAGTAATAATGACCAAAACCCGCAAAATCCGTAGTGTTAATTTTATGAAATTTCACTTATGATTTCCATAGTAGATTTTCTGCATTTTGGAATTACAATCTGGACAACAAAAAAATGAATCTAAAATTTAGAACATTATAACTTTGCAGGTGGTTATCATATCATCCATATTAAAATGCAGAATCAGCTTTTTTTATCAGGTTTTGGCTAAAAAACTATATTTGTTCATAAATTCTCAAACATAAATTTTATAACAACATATGGAAAAATACAGTTTTATGCAGTTATAATACTACATACTGCTTTGACAGATATAACTTCGTTAATGTTTATACTACAAAAATGCTGTTTTATTATGAACATTTATCTACTGATTCTCATAAATTTGATATTTTTTTCAAAAATGGATGTTTTTCTAAAATACGCACATTTTCTTTTATACAAATTTGTCAAAATTATTCTTGAATAGTCATTTGTTAATTTAACAACAGTAAGAACAAGATCTACATATAATATACCGTATTTCATCAATTCTAAGACACATTAATTTTACAGAACATTTTTTAATGAACATTGCAAATTACAAACAATTTTTAAAAAATCTAAATTAATAAATATATCCTACTATACGTACTTGAAAATACAATGGTCAAATATTAACATGTATTAAACATCGAGATTATGATACAGAGTACTTGGTAGTTATTAAGGTTATGTTGTTAATGAAACTACATATTTTAATACAAGTAATATCTAAAAAAATTGGTGAACAACACTTTTAATAATCACTCTCAGACTCTTCATTAGTATAGCCACTTTTAAAGTTGGAAGATTCATCACTACTTGAACAGTCATTATCTAGATTCTCCCATAAAATAATGTCTTCTTAAGCATCCGGTGCATTAGTTATACATTTCCTTAATGACCATTGTACTAAATTCCATGCAGTGGCAATCTATTCTGCAACTGTAGATGCATACGTCTTGCTAGATGGTGTGAAAGTAAGTTTTCAGTAAATAACCACAATTCATACTCTTGTTGCGCATAATCCTTGAAAGGTTTATTTACTGAAATGTTAAGTGTTTGAAGTTGGCTAGTCATTTTACTTAGAATCACAGCCAAAACACAATCTTTAGTTTTCATATTTACTTTTTTTTTCTTCAGATGTAAGACCTTTAAATCAATCAATGGCTAGCAGTTTTTGGGGTTCCAAAGGGCACTGACCCACTCATTCATCATATCTGCTTGTCATTCATCTTTTTTTTTTCGTACACAAATAATTACATTTTTTGGGAAGATTTTATTTTTTGGGATAGTTTTCCTGTTAAGGATCATATAAGGAGGTAATTTATGACCATCAGCTTTTGTGCATAGCATGACCATGATGCGATGTTTTTCATAACTCATAAAAAATATTTTAATTTCTCTAGCACCCTTTGAATTCACCACATAATTTCGTAGTATATGAAAATAAATAGGTGTTTCATCCGCATTGCCTGTTTGGCTGAATGCATAGTTACATATCTTACAAACTTCAATATGATGTTGGAAGATCGAAAGTATTACTTCAATTTAAGTTTTTGACAAATGGAACTTCGACACTATAGAGACAGACCTTGACCACGCATAAACCTATCGCACCAAGCTCCTGTACTAATGTATAGCATCCATTTTTAGACCCAGTAAAACATTTTAACGTAGCTTTACATGCAAAAATTTAATTTCTGTCTTTGCACTGCCACCAAATATTTGTTTCACTTATTATAAATTCTGTTCTGCAGATCTGTTTCCATTTTGTTCAGTGAATAAAATAATTTTTCGTTTCATTGCTGCATCATAATGACATTTTTGCTGCTCATAATGCATCATAATGACATCATCAAAAGACATTGCTGCTCTTTTAAGACATTTTATATACAGTATTTTTCTTTTTTGAACAACCTAGTTATCATTAAACAACAAAAGATTAAAATAAAAACACTACTTATTAACACAAGATTCAAATGAAAACATTCACTGGCAACTGTAAACAAAATGACAGAATTGTAGAAGAGCACGAGAATGTGTCAGTCAATGACCTTGCAGCTGTGCCTTTTGTTTTAAAGTTCAACGAACAAGGATTCCTTTCTCGGAAATACGAAAATAGAAACATTTTTTTTTTGGATTACCTAGTACTGTTTTATCATCAATTATTATTATTATTATTATTTATATAAAGGCAAAGAACACATTAAGGATATTATCGCCTATTTTTAACATCAAATGTAATACAGCTGCCATTAAGTTTAAGAGCCATCAGTTCTAAGACTCACCATGGTTTTTTGAGAATCAGAATAGGAAAAAATTTATGTCTTAGAATCGATGAAATACAGTATATACAGTGATAACTTGGCTAATTTCAACCTGAACAACTGTCTAATTCACAGAATGAAAAATGACCCTCATAACAGTTTAGGTTTCCGATAAAATTGCTGAACATATTATAAGACTGTTTTCATTTTGTTAAATTATTTCTAAACAGAA
>JAJIZJ010000290.1:17500-62253 GCA_022606455.1 Callitettix versicolor | reverse complement strand
TTTACATATACCTAGCCGCCTCTGTAACCTAGTTGATAGCGTACCAGGCTTTCACCCCGAGAAAACGGGTTCAATTCCCGGCCATGGCTTGGCATTTTCATACGCTATAAATCATCCCATCGTCTGCATTAGCCCAAGTGTGCATATTAGTCAAACGTTAAAAAAAAAATACATACAATCTGTACTTTTTAAACTTAATATTTATATGAATAAACAATTTTTGTTAGCATTTTAACATTTCGTTTGTAATGTTGGCAGAACCGGATGGAGGAATCGAAAGCCTTATTTAAAACCATCATCACATATCCTTGGTTCCACCATTCGTCTGTCATCCTTTTCTAGAACATGAAGGATTTGTTGGAGGAGAAAATTATGTATTCTCATTTGGTGGATTATTTCCCAGAATATGACGGTAATATTTACGTTTGTACAGTTACTGCTTACAGGTTGTTTATAAAATTTATTGACATCTGAAATTATTTTGTGATTTTGTATGTAAAACAAATTAAATATAGATAACCCTTGACATTCATAGGGAGTTAACATTGCCCTCTTTAGAAATGTTAAAATCCATTAAGAACTCAAATCTTAAAATTTAATATCAACAATGTGTACATTGCAAGTAAAACATGATAAATAATTGCTTACTGTGTTCGTCATGGGCACCATTTATTTATACATTATTGTTTTGGACCTATTGTACTGTACACAGTTTATATTTTGTTTTATGCAAGATTTATAAGGAGTAGGGGTCTGTGGGGCCCTGAATTTTGGGTCGGGTCGGGCCATTTGAAAAACCCGACTTCGGTTCGGGCCAATATTACAGTTCGGGTCAAAGATGGGTTGGGCCAAATATATATTAACTATTATTTTTATACAATTATGTATGCAATACACATACATATTTTCATTACTAAATTAAGCAGTGGAAAAATATATAGAAAAAATAATTATCCTCAAAGATCAAGTGTCTATAACCACTTATAATCTTATTTTAAAAGCCAACTATTGTTGACTTGTCAGCGAGATGTTGATGTTACAGTGAGAAGGGAGTAAAAAGTACAGTCAACACCACATCAAATTGGAAACTTCTATAATACGAGGGTGGTCTGAAAAGTTTCCGACCTCAACATGAAGATAGCAGCACTCGAATTTCATTGTTCATCTGTTGACAGTTACTCACCAAAGTTTCAGCCATTTTGGACGCACAGTTGTTATGTAACAGTCGTTTGAGTGAGTTGATGTGAGTATTTTTATGAAAATGGACAAAATCGAGTATCGAGCTGTCATTAAATATTTGTTTTTGAATGGCAATACGCCAACGCAAATCAAAGATGAGTTGGATTCTATGTATGGGGACTCTACACCATCATTTACCACAGTGAAATTTTGGGCAGCTGAATTTAAACGTGGCCGTAATGGCTTGGGAGACGATGAAAGTTCGGGACATCCAAAAACTGCAACTACCGACGAAAACATCGCCAAAGTTCACCAAATAGTGCTATATGACCGCCGAATTAAAGTGAGAGAGATAGCAGACGTTATGAACATGTCAAAAGAACGTGTTTGTCACATATTAAATCAACATTTAAACATGAGAAAGCTGTCCGCGCGTTGGGTGCCGCGTTTGCTCACGTTAGATCAAAACGTGTTCGAATGAACATTTCCAATGCTCTGTTGGCGCAGTATAGGCGCAATAAATCCCAGTTTTGGCGCCGATTAATTACTGTAGATGAAACTTGGATACACCATTATACGCCCGAAACAAAAATACAGTCCAAACAGTGGACTGCAAAGGGGGAACCGGCTCCAAAAAAAGCAAAAACTGCTTTTTCGGCTGGGAAATTGATGGCGATTGTTTTTTAGGATAGTCATGGAGTTATTTTAATCGACTATCTTAAAAAAGGAAAAACCATTACAGGAGCATACTATGCATCATTACTTGACAAGCTGAAGTCAGAACTTGCAGAAAAAGAAAATCCTGTTTCACCAAGACAACGCAACTCAGCGATTGCCATGGCGAAAATCCACGAATTACAGTTTGAACTGCTTGACCATCCGTCTTACTCACCAAATCTAGTCCCAAGCAACTTCTTTTTGTTCCCTCATCTAAAAATTTCGCTCGGAGGACAGAGATTTTCATCAAAAGAAGAGGCAATCACCTTTGTGAACAATTATTTTGCAGAGAAAAACGCTAAGTACTATTTGGACGGGTTACAGAGATGGGAGCATCGCTGGAAGAAGTGTGTAGAGGTACAAAGAGACTATGTTGAAAAATAAAAAAAAATTCTGAAAAAATATCTTGTATCTTTGTTAGGTCGGAAAATTTTCAGACTTCCCTCGTAGATTGCACTATTAATAGCTTGACACCATTTGTTCTATTACAAATGTAATGAATGCGACCATAATAGTTCCAAGTGGACTGTTGATGTTTACAAAAAATAGTTTCTTGTTCCGTGTCTGACCAAGTAAATAAGCGAATATGTAATGCAAACTACTGTGTAATTCAATACAGAAATAAGCATTCAGCTGAGAAAACCTGCGGCATTGTGCCCATATCCTTTTTTCACAACCATGATTGTGTCACTGAATTAAAAGATGTTATTTTTTTAGACAAAATTCAAATGAAAATACTTAACACTACAATTGTAAATGAGAAATTCGATTTTACTGCCATTATTTCCTTTCGGATAGTATTTCGACTCATTGGAGACGCAAGTTTATTTATTTATCCATATATATACAAGTTTGGTTTTGACTAACGAGTAACTATAGACGTCTTTGTGTCTAATAAAATAAGTTCAACAAACAAGATTCTGTTCCTAGTCCCTCCAGAAAGCCTTACACTGTTAATCTTAACTTTAACCATTAAAGGTTTGACAAGTAAAGCTAATTATTTAATTAAAAATTTTAATTACGTAAGTTCAGCCTACGCGGACAAATCGCTCTAAATTATATCAAAAACAAAATATTAACGCCATAGTTTAAATTTTGGCCTTGTACGTCTTGCTGCTAGTGGCAACCGCCAATTTTAGGAAATTTCCGTAAATTGTTTAATAATTTTGAAAGAATATCGTTCTACTACTGTACATCCGTTTGACATAATTGTTTCGAGAAGAAACACTGATCCAAAATTTCGACAAAATTGTGTTTGGCATCTTTGAGGGGGTTCTCGTTGTAAGCTGAATTGCCAAAACGTTGCCAGATACGAATTTGGCGAAACGCCGGAAAAATGCTTCTTCTCAAAACAATTGTATCATACACCGGTTTTCATTGTAATTCATTTATAAATCATAACCAATCAAGACGTATTCTATAAAATGAGCCTTCATGGTTATGTTTTAATAATGATGAGTGCTCCAATAGCACTAATGGAAATTTTGTAATTTATAAAATATAGGCCCCTACTGCTATAGGCTACTAGCTTATGGCGAAAATTGTCGAATAAAATTATGACAAATAAAATTTAGAGAAATTTGATTGCTTTTTAACATTTTTGCAATCATTCTGAACCAATATTTTTTGTATTCCATAAAATACGCTTGAGCTAAGCTTGATCAAATGTTTAAAGCTGATACAGAAATCAAAAACTAACCAACGTTCTCACGATACGGGGCAAATAACACTAGAAATTTCGTAAAACTGAATCAATCCGATAAATCTCCAGCGATGTACACAAACCAACACGTAAAAAATCACACTATAAGAGACGCACGAAATCACCGAAAGACGTAAACATTGCAAGCGGTGACCTTGAAAGCGGAATTATGCTCAGACTGAAACGTAATAATATTCTCAGGCTTGATCACGTGGTATGTATTTAATAAAATCTAATGGAAAAGTAAAACTGTCAGATAGAATTTTCCTATTACTAACACAATTATTTTACTTTTATTGTACTATACAAGTGAAATTTCAACTTCAATCAGCAAAAATAACAAAAACGTTTAATAAAAGTACCCACTTCAAATTGAACAAATTTGCAAACAAACAGACTGAACCAATGTCTGCAATCTGGAATCTAAAGCTAAATGAACTTCAACAGCATTTGTTGTTACTTTGCAGTTTGACAAGTTACTCAATTCAAGTAATCGATTGTACTCACTAATGCAATACTTATAGAAGTAGACGTGCGCTCCAATTAGACGCAATGATGTGCCTTTTGTTTTATAAGGTAGAAGTGCAAGCGCATTCTATAGTGATTTAACTGTACTAAATTACGTAAACTGGTATGTCAGTACCATTTAATACTAGTTGTGTTCAGAAAGTAACGAGAATTTTTAAATTTCGCGGGCTTGTAGAGTCCGATTGTCAAACATTTTTTCATTATGTTGGTATACATGCCCTTAAAGTATGATAAAACTTTCAGCTGTTTTCATTGTTGACTTTGTCTGTGACAGCCACTAAGGTTAGACGTGTTTATATGAGCTCGGCAATTTTCGTTTGTTAAAATAAATAAATCAAAGAATTTGTATCAAATTTTCCGTGAAAAATGGAATAAAGTATAACAAAGTGTGTGAAATGTTAACAAATGCCTATGGTGAGTCTGCTATGAGTAAAGCAAGAGTTTACGAGTGATATAAGCGTTTCCAAGAACGTCGTGAAGACGTTAAAGATGACGAACGCCCTGAACGCCCCAGCATGGAAAAGTGAAATAAATGGTTATAAACAATCGCCGAATCACAATTAGAGAGGTCGCTGATGATGTTGGAATATCGATTGGATCATGTCATGACATTGTATCCAGTATTTTGTATGAAACGCGTGGCAGCAAAATTCGTTCCAAAATTGTTGAATTTTGAACAAAAACAGTTTTTTTTTGATATGCCTAATTGTTAGGCGGATGTAAAATCTTGCAAATAATTTCGTTTTGTAAGATTTTTTGTGTGTTTAACGTCCGACTATTGTGCACACTGGGGCTAATGCAGACGATGGGTAATTTATAGATTTATTTAATCTATAGATTTATAGCGTATGAAAATGCTAAGCCCTGGCCGGGAATCGAACCCGGGTCCTCGGGGTGAAAGCCCAGTACGCTATCAACTAAAGTGTACAAAGTCAATAAAGTGTAACAAAGTTTGTAAAATATTAAGGACTATGGTAAGTCTGCTATGAGTAAAGCAAGAGTGAACGTTTCCAAGAAGGCCGTGAAGACGTTGAAGATGAAGAACGCCCTGGACGCTCCAGCACATCAACAACCGATGAAAACGTGGAAAAAGTAAACAAAATGGTTATGAACAATCGCCGAATCACAATTAGAGAGGTCGCTGATGATGTTGGCATAGGGCTATCGATTGGATCATGTCATGACATTGTTTCCAGTGTTTTGTGTGTGAAACGCGTGGCAGCAAAACTCGTTCCAAAATTGTTGAATTTTGAACAAAAACAGCGGCGAATGGAAGTTGCTCAGGAGTCACTAAATGAATAATTACTGAAACGATGTAGAATTACTGAAACGTATTATAACAGGTGACGAAACATGGGTTTACGGATATAAAGTCGAAACAAAGGCTCAATCCTCCCAGTGGAGGCATTCTGGCTCGCAAAGACCTAAAAAGGCTCGACAACGTGAAGGTCGAACGTGAAGGTTATGCTCATTGTTTTCTTCGATATTATTGGCATAGTGCATCATGAATTCCTGCCACCAGATGAAACGTTCAATAAGGAGTACTACCTACAAGTTCAACACCGTTTGCGTGAAGCAATCCAAAAAAAACGCCCGGGTCTATGGAAAAACAATTCATGGCTTTTGCACCACGATAATGCATCAGCTCACACTTCATTGCTTTTTCGTGAATTTTTGGCCAAAAACAGTACTGTATCTATGCCCCAGCCTCCATATTTGCGAGACATGGCTACATGACACTTTTTCTTATTTTCAAAAATAAAGAGAACCTTAAAGGGTCGTCGTTTTACAGCTGTAGATGACATTAAAAGCGCTTCGCTATAAGAACTAAAGGCTATCTCAAAGATCGAGTTTGAGAAGTGTTTCGAGGATTGGAAGAAGCGCTGGCACAAGCGCATAATCTCCAATGGGAACTATTTTGAAGGCAACAACATCAATGTAAAGAATAAGTAAATATTTTGTTCAAAAAATTAAAATTCTCGTTACTTTCTAAACACACCTGGTCTGAAAATTCACAAAATTGTAATGAATATGGTTTTGAATACAACGACAACGTACAACCACAATGAAACTTGAAGATAGAATTTTCAGATTAATTTGAATCAGTATTTTGGTTTTGAGATTTTTTGAGTAAAAAAGCAAAAACAAAATAGGTTTTCAATGGGTGTTTAAGAGTTATAACGATCTTAACATTTGCTCAAAAGTAGTTATCAATTACTCAAACACTTAACAACAGTTTATCAAGGGTTATGACTATAAAATTATTTATTTTGTCAAAATCGATTTGTCAGATTTTGCACAAATATTGGATGTTTCAGAATGTAAAATATTCTAATAAAATTCATTTTATATTTTTCTTCTTTTCTGCTAGGATTATTGTCACTATGTTCAGTATAATGATCTGCCTTCCCTAGCTTCGTCAATTCTACTTTCGTTGACGCGTTACGGAGAACCTCTATCTTCAAAAACTGTAGTATAGATATAGTTTTTGAAGATGGACGTTCTCCGAAACGTGTCAACGAAAGTAGAATTGACGAAGGTAGGGAAGGCAGATCATTATACTGAACATAGTTCCAGAAAATTGATTTACAATTCAAGCGTAAAGAGGAAAAATGTCGTTTTTAATTTCACTTGTAATTTAAAATTTAGTACTTTTTCTAGAGCTATAAATTTCAAAATATTACCAAATTTTGAGAAAACTCTAAAAACATTTTTGAAATAAAATTAATTTTACAGTTTATTTATCGATAGCCTAAAAACCGAATTCAGCGGGGAAGGGATAAAGGAGTATTGACAATATTTTACAATACTAAAAAAATACTATTTTTATTATAGTTACCAATTTACTTCGTAATTCGTCAATCAACTGATTGGGTTCCAATTAGCATTCTTCCTATAACACAATATTCGTGCACCAAAGAAAAATCAAAACACAATTAATGTACGAGTTGTGATGTGCATTGTATTTGCAAGAACAATTTGTTAATAACTATTATTTCACAATACTTTTAAAATCGTGCGAATAAAATTATTAATGACAATGTTTAAGGGGGGGGTTGGAGTGGTTGAATGTTGAAGCTGCTGTTTCTCCAACAGCATTCTGGTATCGGATTCTTCTTCTCTTTATTTGTTTCACCCAACTTTGGGGTACACTAAATCAATCACTTTTTAATGTTCTGTGCCTTCCTCGTAGCCCAGTATTGCTTCATTCGTTGTGATCTTGCTTTTTACACCACACACTTCACACTCTTCTATGATTGATAATTTCTTGGGGGTGACTTCTAGAGCCACGAATTTACAACCAAGGTCGTGAGCCCTGGAGGTTATTCTCAGCCGCCCCTAACCTGGAGAACAGACGCTGACCCACCAGGCTCTTCCGCTCCATCCACCGTTGGGAATTCGATATTCCTCTTCCGCCGTCAGGACCGTTGATCAAGTTTCACCTTGTAACCTAAGGCAGGGCGCTTACAGGGTGCTACCATCCGGAGCCAGATGGACCCCGGTTTTTTTGCGAGGTGTTACTCCTCCCCCTCCTCCTTCTTCATCCCTTGCAAGATGAAGCCCCGGGCTTGGGACCGGCAATGGTGGAGTTTGGATTATTGGCGGAATAAAATTATCAATGAAAATGTGTAAGGGGGGTAGGAGTGGTTGTATGTTGAAGCTGCTGTTTCTCCAGCATGCGGACAAGATATCGGATTATTATTTAATTCCTTTTGTATTTTTTCAATTTTTGTTCTTCCTTTTTCTCCCTTCCACTTTCACTTATATTTTTATTAAATTTCTTCATGCGTTGTAACTTCTCTTAATTATAATTGAGGTATTTTATTGGTTTATTTTATAGAGTAGTTACTGGTGCGTGCGCTTGTGCATGTGCGTGCGTGTGTATGTGATTTATTGACTTTTATTAATGGGCGATGTTAGGAACATCAGGTTCACTCTTCTACATATACGCCCAAAAGCAAATACACATTCATACAATAAACAATGCATTCAATCACATTTCAAAGCGTCATATCTCATTCTACAAGGAATATTTTAACAGTTTTTAAAACTATACACTGCCTTCAACAGCTTTAATTGCTTCAGAAAATGAATTACACAAACGACAAGCGGATACAGTAAAAGTTTTATTGAACGTAACTGTTCATTTTATTATAAGTGAAGAGGAACATCTTCTTGTGCTCTATGCACTTGTGTCAGAAGTATAAACAAACTTTTCTACCATAAAACCCGACACTCCGTTCAGCAAGGTGGAATGTTACAAAACCAAAATGTGGTAGGAACGTAAATCAGTAAGTGTTAAAAGGTTAGGGTTTTTTAATAAGTTGTGGTGACGTGAGCATCCTATTTTAAATGAAAAATAAAACGTTTACTTCTGTTGCTGCTGCGGTGCATTACCCAGCACATTTACTTCTGTTGCTGCTGCGGTGCATTACCCACCACAGACACGTCATTGAGTATGTAAAGTAAGCGAATGTCAAATACCTGCGAAAGGGCAGACAATTTTGCATTTTTTAAAAAGTGTTTTCCTGCAAAAATCCGATTACAATTCTCAGTTACATAATCACTCAAAGTCAGTTTAGAATCAGTCTTAAGTGCTTTACTTTCTCATAATTTAAAATTTCCGTGTTAAAACTGAAGTTTAAGAGAATTAGTTAACTCAAAATTGGCTTAAAATGTGACACAATTTTGACAAAATTGTTCAATAGTCGAAAATAGCCTAGAACAATTGGTTGAATTTCTTGCTTTTATTGATCGTCAATGCATGTTTTGAAACCCATACAGTAGTATTTTGGATATACGCTCCACAGTTCCTCAAAATTCACCAGTTTTAAAGTTTAAATGTATTTTAAAATGTTTTGATACGGTCACAAGACCGGAAGTGACTTATGCCGCGGTAACTTTATTTAATCTAAGAAGCCGAAACAGAACAGAGGAGCTTCAAAAAGTGGAAAGGAGAACCATTATCAACAAAAAACACATGGTAAAAGGAACATACAGACTGCTGCCAACTTCAGCCATCTATCAGGATAATGAACATCTGTTAGATAATATTAGAAAGAAGAGACTGGCTTTTTATGGACACCTAATAAGGCTACCAGAAGAAAGACTGACGAAGAAACTCCTAAATTACCAAATCAAGATGAAAGTAAAGAATGAGTGACTTAAGGAAGAAAGTGACAGGACCTAAAAGAATTAGGGATAACGGAGGAACTTTGAAAGAAGGAAGGGAAAACCAATCCCTAGGGTTAAAACACTAGATTAAATTTAAAGAAGGCACAAAAAGAGTTGCCTTTTACTCGGAGGAAGTTATACTACAGAGATCTGTAGACTGAAAAAATATTGGGAGAATCTCAAAAACCTAAAAGAACCAAAGTTGAAAGCCCAAAAAAACCAAAATTGACTAAATGTGCTCCAATGATGGCTAAAAAAAATGTTTGGTATATTACGCGTGTACTGTTATCGAAAAGGAGGAGGAAAAAAGAGATAGAAATAGAGAGTCGAAATTTGTCGTTCTTTCCATATTTCCGTTCAGTAGGCATTTTTCTATTCGCTCCTCTATCCAAACTTAATGTTAAAAAGATTTGCTTAAAAAATAAATCACATTTAAGAATTTCTGTAGGTACTTGCAATTCGAAATTAAAAAAATATTTATTAATTTAATTAGTTAATTACATAGTAAGAAATTGATATTAGAGTATTTAAAAATAAGAGACTCTAAGTAGTGTGTAGCACACAGAGGTAACACAAAAAAGTTAAATTAAAATTCATATCTAATCAATGTGTATAGTGCAGAAAGGTAGATGCAAAATTGCGTTTCTACTGATCGATTAAGAATTTTTTTCCGAAAAAAGACCACACGTTTCTATTACCAAGCGTTAAAAGTGTGTTTGTGTGTGTGTGTGTGTGTGTGTGTGTGTGTGTGTGTGTGTGTGTGTGTGTGAGAGAGAGAGAGAGAGAGAGAGAGGAGAGAGGGAAGAGCACTATGATGTTCGGTAAGTTTTCTCATATTTGACTTAAACACAATTATTAATTTTGATAATATATTTGACAAGTTTATAATTCGTGAAAGTCCGTTCCAAGTTGTAAAAATGGCGGTTATTCGAAATGCTAAACAAATCATATTTTTCACTTTGCATTTTTTTGAAAATCTGATTAATTAACCTGAAGGCATCTGTAAGGTTTGATTTTCGCATTTCGAATAAAAGTTGCTTTGAATATTTTATTACACTTGAGAATAAAAGTTGCTAATTTATACATATTTTAATGTCTAAGACTATTGTGAAATTTAAACAGCAACTATTGTAAAAAAGCTTTAATTATGAATTTTATTTGGACAATTAGCTAATGGAGACACAGTCAACGTAAGACCCGAGAACATGATTGACGGTCGAGTATCTCTTCTAAGAGGTCGTATTATCTTTATAAATAAATTATATATATATATAAATTTATATAAATATAAATTTATGTATTATATATTATATTATCGACCACCACAAGCTGAAGAACAGGGATCTCATCATAACGTTCGTAGACTTTAAGAAGGCTTACGTCTGTATTCACAGAGAGTCCATACTGAATACTCTAAAGGAATTCGGCCTTAACGATAAAATAATCAACCTAATAAAAATCACACTACAAGACACGATGTCCAAAGTAAAATTCCGAGGAGAGGTTTCGGAACCTTTTGAAATAAGAACGGGTCTGAGACAAGGAGATGGCCTTTCCCCCTTTTATTTAACTGCGTACTAGAAAAAATTATCAGAGAGTGGAACAAAGACAACGGGCAAGTAAAAATAGGAAGAAAACTCAAGCTAAGTTGCCTGGCATTTGCGGACGATCAAGCGTTGCTCTCGAACAATAGGGAGGACTCAGAACAACAGATCGAGTCACTGAAAAACATCGCAGGGAAAGTTGGCCTCCGAATATCCTTCGAAAAAACGGAAGTGATGCCGACAAGGAGGACAGCACAGAGGTATATGATGATAGGAGGCGAACGGATAAAAATTGTAGACAAGTTCAAGTATCTGGGAGAAACTATCACCAGAAATAATAGGGATAAAACGGCAATAGATAACAGAACAGCCAAACTAAGGACAGCGGCAAAATTAACATGGAACACTTAAAAGAAAATCGCTATCCATAAAGTCAAAGATCACACATTACAACACAGTGACGAGGCCAGCAGTGGTGTACGCGGCAGAAACGCTCTTTAACCTGAGAAGCCGGAACAGGACAGAGGAACTCCAGAGAGTGGAAAGAAGAATACTAAGAACGATCATCAACAAGAAACACATAGTGAACGGGAACCACAGGCTGCTTCCTTGAGCACTGGTGTACAAGGAGACCGAACACCTTATCGACGTATTGAGAAAGAGACGCCTGGCATTTTACGGACACCTGATCAGACTCCCAGAAGAAAGGCTCACCAAGAAATTACTAAACTACCAGTTGAGCACAAAGATAAAAAATAATTGGCTCAAGGAGATAGAACAAGACCTAAAAGAACTGGGGATAACCGAGGAACAGTTGAGGAATGGGGAGGAGAAAGTCATACTCAAGGACATGGAAATGAAACTCAACTTTAGAAAAGCAAGCGACCGAAAGGGCATGACAATCTCAGAAAAACTTAGGAAAAGGAGATCATATAGGCTGAAGAGGTATTGGGAGGAACAACGCGCTAAGAAGATGAGACCTCACTAAAGACTGAATGTGCTCCAGTGTGAGCCTAACAAAAAAAAATATTATATAATATATATATATATATATATATATATATATATATATGTGTGTGTGTGTGTGTGTGTGTGTGTGTGTGTGTGTGTGTGTGTGTGTAAAAACTGTTTATGGAAGTAGGTTGGACATGTTCGTTGAAAATATAAAATTTAACCTAAAAGCGATCAGAAATAATTTTCATATTCACAATGTAATTTGAAAAATTTTAATAATATTTTCTAGACATTTCAATGCTGATGACGATAGTATAATAAAATTTTCAAAAAAATTGTTAAATAAGAATATTATAAATTTTTCCTAAAGAAATTTGGGTTTTTGTACTTTTGTGTAGCTTAAATTACAGAAATATTCGCATATTGATATGTTCGTTCGTGTGTTGTTATTAAATAGTTTTAAGTTTTGAACATTTGCTTCTATAACATCAGTCATACAGCCACATTACTTACAGCATTGCCAAATAGATATGTAGCGGTAAATTTAAGATTTTTTTTTATTCATTATTGATTGATTTGTTTGCTTATAAATTGTTTGTTTGCTTATACGGCCGCTACAACGATTCAATGGCCACCAATAGACACCTTGTCCCAACTCTTTGAAAAGTTTCAAAATTATTTGCTGTACATATGGGCTTAGTATCATGAATAAGCCTAACACTAAGTTATGGTACTGTACGTTAAAACCTTTTAACAAGAAACATTGTTTAATTTTAGATTACCTGGTCAAATACAGAACACAAACAAATATAAATACCACAAACATGAACCTGACCATATTTAAACATAAACATGACAGTAATATTAGTATGCAATAAAACAAGTACAAAACATTTTGATTATATAGCTCACATTTATATTATATCAGCTAAATAATACGTTTTGGTGCACCATATTAATTAAATCAAAACATGTAAACTTTACACAATATTTACAAAAGTGACATACAATAGATAATTAAAACTTAATTATCTCTAAATAATACATGCTTTTACAGTCATATGTTTACATTTGTTAAAGAATTTTGGCAGAATTATTTTACATTATACAATTTGGTTTTCATATTAAAATAATATCTGCTTATTTGTTGTAGCTCTATCAATTTTCGAATATTTTCTCATAAATATAGTTCCTTTCCTGTAAGAAATTTAATTTACGAACAAAATAAAAGAACTAAAAATGTATTTGTATCTTTTCAAGTATAATATTAACAGTACAATTTAAAAAGGAATATTAATTTTTACACAACTATTAATTATAAAATTGTAATTACATAACTTGCAAACTTTAAACTTAAAAATCACATTGTCAAGGAAATTACAATTTTAAATTGATTTAGGAAATTAATAATTATTGTTGAATACTACTCTTCAACCACTTAAACATCCCTTGAATATAAATTTAAAAATATATTCAAATGCGAAATTCTAAATAACTAATAATGAGTAGAATACAAACACGAATTTTTGAATAAGTAATGACAACACTACAGTTATTTGGCAAGAATTTTTGAATCTCAGATAGCACTTGAAATATAACTACCAAAATTTAAACCCAAGTGTTTTTTTTTTAATTTTCGTTCATCGTTTCTAGAGAAATTGTTAAATATGGTTCTCAAAAATAATTTTTAACATAGGTAAAAAGATAGATTTTTTAACATTTTTTATAGTTTTGGTAATAACGCAAAAACTCTGTATGAAAGTACATAATATATTAACCCGGTAAAAATGAAATAAAAATACTACCTGGCACAAACAGCCAATAAGGTCATTTAAAATACAGAAATGTTCTGTAAAGGTTTAGCCTTGTGTATGCACTTTTGCGCTTCAAGCCTGCTTTAATTTTAAAAAATCAGAATTCACGAAGTTTTAAATTCAACCTTCGATAGATAAGTGTTCGTTTTAAAATAAACTTGTAATCCATATAAGGAGTTTAGATACCGTTATTTGGCCGTTTAAAAATGTTCAAATAATGAATAAATAAAAATATCACAGTTACGCCAATACTCAATCATTTAAACTTAATGAATATACAGTTATTTTCACATTCCATCGTTCTATAGAACTGTCAAATTTTTTCTTCAAATGAAAGACAGTGACAATGTACGTCATAGGCTGAATTCCCTTTTAGCGCACTGAGTTTTACAAATGTGCAAATTCTTTTTGCCGAAAATAACATGAAAGTGGTTTTATATAAACAGAATAAACATCAAACTAATCAAATTACTTCGCCCCGAGCACATTTCGGTGGCATAGTCACCATCTTCAGAGGAATACCAAACTGAAGTAGGTTGGTAAAAATATTAAGTTTTACTTTTAATAGAATCTTTATATTAATTGTACTAATTTTCAGTTCACTAGGTTATTAAATGTTTGTATGAATTTGTTCTTGATTTAGAGATAAAACTATTTTAACCCCACTAAATTACGGTTTTTTTAAACCTTTTCTATATATGTAGAATATATATATATATATATATATATATATATATATATATATATATATATATATAAGTTATATAAACAATTATTGTAAACTTTGCTAGATTTAGTGTTAGACTTAGTGCTAGTGTTAGACTTAGCTATATTTAATGCTGACAGTTTAGCTTTTAACACAGTAAGCATTTTCATGTACCTAGAGAAGAAAGAACAGAAGCTCAGTCTTAGCTATATTTAATGGTGACAGTTTGGCTTTTGTCACGGTAAGCATTTTCATGTACCTAGAGAAGAAAGAGCGGGAGCTCAGTGTTAATCGAGGTTTCACTCAGTTCGCATCTCAATGCATATGAGACGAACTTAAATAATTATAATAAGTTTTAAGTGAATATTAAAGTCTTATTGTAATTAATAAAAGTTGTTTTTTTAAAAAGCGACATCCTCGAAACCATCCCATAACTTATATATATATATATATATATATATATATATATATATATATATATATATATAAGTTATATAGACAATTATTGTAAACTTTGCTAGATTTAGTGTTAGACTTAGCTATATTTAATGCTGACAGTTTAGCTTTTAGCACAGTAAGCATTTTCATGTACCTAGAGAAGAAAGAGCAGGAGCTCAGTGTTAATCGAGGTTTCACTCAGTTCGCATCTCAATGCATATGAGACGAACTTAAATAATTATAATAAGTTTTAAGTGAATATTAAAGTCTTATTGTAATTAATAAAAAGTTGTTTTTTTAAAAGCGACATCCTCGAAACCATACCATAACTGACATCCTCGAAACCATACCATAACTGGCGCAGTCGGTAGGACACTTCAGGAAAATTAGTGCATATAATTTTTTCAGTTTCAACTGTTAACCGAAGTGTCGAACAAAGACCAACCGTTTAATTTAATAAGTGCATATTATTAAGTTAAACACAACCAACCGGCAAAGTGAAGATTTGCAACCGTAGAGTGAACATCTACATCCGAAGTGAAGTGAAGTGTTTGTGCGAATTTTTTCGTGGCAAGTGCGCGTAAAATGAGCAAAGTATTTTGGATCTTATTGTAAGTAGATCCCACAAAATAGTTTTGTATACTATATACCTACGAATGTATGTTACATCAATTTTATTAAATAATTAACAAACAAAATAATTAAATATCAAAGATCAATTTGTTAATTGAATCAATTGAATATTTTTAAAGATAAACCAAACATAGGTTATCATAAATAATTTGTAGCATTATTTTATAAGTATTATATTTTTTTAATTTTAATTTTGATTTATTTTTGGGTGTAGTAATAACTAAATATTACAATGTCTATCCCAACACTGAAGAAAGAATACCTGGACATGATTCCAGAGTTTAGCGGAGAACCAACCATGCTTAATAGATTCATCACAATGTGTGATAAAATGGTCAATAAATTCTTTGTAGCTGATAACTTAGAAGATTTCCAAAATTAATATTTGTTATCGTCCATATTATCAAAATTAAAGGGGCAAGCTCTTGAAATGGTAGTTAATTCTAATACTTATGCTTGGCAGATGTAAAAATAATTTTGCTGACTAGTTATTTTGATAAGAAGGATTGTTTTACTTTGAATTTTGAAATGGCAGAATTAAAGCAAGAAAACGGGAATCACCTTTCAAATTTTATGAAAAGATTCAAAAGCTATTAAAGTTACAGATAGCATTTTTTGTAAACAGAGAACCATCCGCTAGGGATGTTCTATGCAAGTATGAACAAAAATTAATTTAGACTTTGTACATAATCAGCTAATATTTTGCGGAGAAAAGATTTCTGTACATTATTTCAATACGGAAAAGAAAAAAATAACAAAAAAAAATATTTATTTTGAAAACGACTTTTATGAAAAATTTGTGACTTGTATAACAAAAATTTCAAAAATCCAAACTTTAGTTAGTTAAATGTAACACTAAGTTGTTAGATGACTGACTAGAAGATGAAATTCAGGAAATAATAGAAAATTATCACGTAAGCAAAATTAATCAACGTGATATACAAGAGACTTATGAACAAATTAAGCGAAAATATATTCATTACCAACTAAGTATGATCAGAATTTGTAACAATTACACCAAATGTAAAATACTTGTTAGTATTTAGTTCTGTAGTCTTTGGATTAAGTAACCATTGTAACAGTAGAGTAACAATTAAGTAACAGTTAAGTATCAATTGTAAGAATAGAGTTAATTCCAAATACTTTTGCTCATTCTGTAATATCGCATTTACAATTTGACTTTGAGTTATCAATCCTTAAGGGTAATAAAGCTCAACAATAATACTGTTCTTTACAATAATAAAGAAGCTAGAACACGACAGGATCAACCTAGATACTGTCTCCAGAATTGATCAGAATTCACCCATCACACAGCACATCAGTGTTTGGACCATCGCCTTATTGGAGGACTACTATACTTGGCGTCTAAGAAGCTAATTGGAAGAACTTCGAGGGAAGTTGCTATTCAACCACCCCCGGAAGTTTTGTTTAGGGATGGAGGAGTTATATAAACAATTATTGTAAACTTTGCTAGATTTAGTGTTAGACTTAGTGCTAGTGTTAGACTTAGCTATATTTAATGCTGACAGTTTAGCTTTTAACACAGTAAGCATTTTCATGTACCTAGAGAAGAAAGAACAGAAGCTCAGTCTTAGCTATATTTAATGGTGACAGTTTGGCTTTTGTCACGGTAAGCATTTTCATGTACCTAGAGAAGAAAGAGCGGGAGCTCAGTGTTAATCGAGGTTTCACTCAGTTCGCATCTCAATGCATATGAGACGAACTTAAATAATTATAATAAGTTTTAAGTGAATATTAAAGTCTTATTGTAATTAATAAAAAGTTGTTTTTTTTAAAAAGCGACATCCTCGAAACCATACCATAACTTATATATATATATATATATATATATATATATATATATATATATATATAAGTTATATAGACAATTATTGTAAACTTTGCTAGATTTAGTGTTAGACTTAGCTATATTTAATGCTGACAGTTTAGCTTTTAGCACAGTAAGCATTTTCATGTACCTAGAGAAGAAAGAGCAGGAGCTCAGTGTTAATCGAGGTTTCACTCAGTTCGCATCTCAATGCATATGAGACGAACTTAAATAATTATAATAAGTTTTAAGTGAATATTAAAGTCTTATTGTAATTAATAAAAAGTTGTTTTTAAAAAAAGCGACATCCTCGAAACCATACCATAACTTATATATATATATATATATATATATATATATATATATATATATATATAAGTTATATAGACAATTATTGTAAACTTTGCTAGATTTAGTGTTAGACTTAGCTATATTTAATGCTGACAGTTTAGCTTTTAGCACAGTAAGCATATTCATGTACCTAGAGAAGAAAGAGCAGGAGCTCAGTGTTAATCGAGGTTTCACTCAGTTCGCATCTCAATGCATATGAGACGAACTTAAATAATTATAATAAGTTTTAAGTGAATATTAAAGTCTTATTGTAATTAATAAAAAGTTGTTTTTTTTAAAAAGCGACATCCTCGAAACCATACCATAACTGGCGCAGTCGGTAGGACACTTCGGGAAAATTAGTGCATATAATTTTTTTTCAGTTTCAACTGTTAACCGAAGTGTCGAACAAAAGACCAACCGTTTAATTTAATAAGTGCATATTATTAAGTTAAACACAACCAACTCAACAAAGTGAAGATTTGCAACCGTAGAGTGAACATCTACATCCGAAGTGAAGTGAAGTGTTTGTGCGAATTTTTCGTGGCAAGTGCGCGTAAAATGAGCAAAGTATTTTGGATCTTATTGTAAGTAGATCCCACAAAATAGTTTTGTATACTATATACCTACGAATGTATGTTACATCAATTTTATTAAATAATTAACAAACAAAATAATTAAATATCAAAGATCAATTTGTTAATTGAATCAATTGAATATTTTTAAAGATAAACCAAACATAGGTTATCATAAATAATTTGTAGCATTATTTTATAAGTATTATATTTTTTTTAAATTTTAATTTTGATTTATTTTTGTGTGTAGTAATAACTAAATATTACAATGTCTATCCCAACACTGAAGAAAGAATACCTGGACATGATTTCAGAGTTTAGCGGAAAACCAACCATGCTTAATAGATTCATCACAATATGTGATAAAATGGTCAATAAATTCTTTGTAGCTGATAACTTAGAAGATTTCCAAAATTAATATTTGTTATCGTCCATATTATCAAAATTAAAGGGGCAAGCTCTTGAAATGGTAGTTAATTCTAATACTTATGCTTGGGCAGATGTAAAAATAATTTTGCTGACTAGTTATTTTGATAAGAAGGATTGTTTTACTTTGAATTTTGAAATGGCAGAATTAAAGCAAGAAAACGGGGAATCACCTTTCAAATTTTATGAAAAGATTCAAAAGCTATTAAAGTTACAGATAGCATTTTTTTTGTAAACAGAGAACCATCCGCTAGGGATGTTCTATGCAAGTATGAACAAAAATTAATTTAGACTTTGTACATAATCAGCTAATATTTTGCGGAGAAAAGATTTCTGTACATTATTTCAATACGGAAAAGGAAAACAATAACAAAAAAAAAAATATTTATTTTGAAAACGACTTTTATGAAAAATTTGTGACTTGTATAACAAAAAATTTCAAAAAATCCAAACTTTGGTTAGTTAAATGTAACACTAAGTTGTTAGATGTGACTAGAGAAGATGAAATTCAGGAAATAATAGAAAATTATCACGTAAGCAAAATTAATCAACGTGATATACAAGAGACTTATGAACAAATTAAGCGAAAATATATTCATTACCAACTAAGTATGATCAGAATTTGTAACAATTACACCAAATGTAAAATACTTGTTAGTATTTAGTTCTGTAGTCTTTGGATTAAGTAACCATTGTAACAGTAGAGTAACAATTAAGTAACAGTTAAGTATCAATTGTAAGAATAGAGTTAATTCCAAATACTTTTGCTCATTCTGTAATATCGCATTTACAATTTGACTTTGAGTTATCAATCCTTAAGGGGTAATAAAGCTCAACAATAATACTGTTCTTTACAATAATAAAGAAGCTAGAACACGACAGGATCAACCTAGATACTGTCTCCAGAATTGATCGGAATTCACCCATCACACAGCACATCAGTGTTTGGACCATCGCCTTATTGGAGGACTACTATACTTGGCGTCTAAGAAGCTAATTGGAAGAACTTCGAGGAAGTTGCTATTCAACCACCCCGGAAGTTTTGTTTAGGGATGGAGGAGTTATATAAACAATTATTGTAAACTTTGCTAGATTTAGTGTTAGACTTAGTGCTAGTGTTAGACTTAGCTATATTTAATGCTGACAGTTTAGCTTTTAACACAGTAAGCATTTTCATGTACCTAGAGAAGAATGAGCAGAAGCTCAGTCTTAGCTATATTTAATGGTGACAGTTTGGCTTTTGTCACGGTAAGCATTTTCATGTACCTAGAGAAGAAAGAGCGGGAGCTCAGTGTTAATCGAGGTTTCACTCAGTTCGCATCTCAATGCATATGAGACGAACTTAAATAATTATAATAAGTTTTAAGTGAATATTAAAGTCTTATTGTAATTAATAAAAGTTGTTTTTTTTTTAAAAAGCGACATCCTCGAAACCATACCATAACTTATATATATATATATATATATATATATATATATATATATATATATATATATATATATAAGTTATATAGACAATTATTGTAAACTTTGCTAGATTTAGTGTTAGACTTAGCTATATTTAATGCTGACAGTTTAGCTTTTAGCACAGTAAGCATTTTCATGTACCTAGAGAAGAAAGAGCAGGAGCTCAGTGTTAATCGAGGTTTCACTCAGTTCGCATCTCAATGCATATGAGACGAACTTAAATAATTATAATAAGTTTTAAGTGAATATTAAAGTCTTATTGTAATTAATAAAAGTTGTTTTTTTAAAAAGCGACATCCTCGAAACCATAAAACTTATATACATCCTCGAAAGACAATTATTGTAAACCATAGCTATATTTAATGCCAGTTTAGCTTTTAGGCGTAAGCAGTCAGGTGTTAATCGAGACACTCTCAATGGAGAAAATTAAATAATTATAATAAGTTTTAAGTGAATATTAAAGTCTTATTGTATAAAAAGTTTTTCCTCGAAACCATACAGTTTCAGGACACTTCGTTTAATATAATTTTTTCAGTTTCAACTGTTAACCGAAGTGTCGAACAAAAAGACCAACCGTTTAATTTAATAAGTGCATATTATTAAGTTAAACACAACCAACCGGCAAAGTGAAGATTTGCAACCGTAGAGTGAACATCTACATCCGAAGTGAAGTGAAGTGTTTGTGCGAATTTTTCGTGGCAAGTGCGCGTAAAATGAGCAAAGTATTTTGGATCTTATTGTAAGTAGATCCCACAAAATAGTTTTGTATACTATATACCTACGAATGTATGTTACATCAATTTTATTAAATAATTAACAAACAAAATAATTAAATATCAAAGATCAATTTGTTAATTGAATCAATTGAATATTTTTAAAGATAAACCAAACATAGGTTATCATAAATAATTTGTAGCATTATTTTATAAGTATTATATTTTTTTTAAATTTTAATTTTGATTTATTTTTGTGTGTAGTAATAACTAAATATTACAATGTCTATCCCAACACTGAAGAAAGAATACCTGGACATGATTTCAGAGTTTAGCGGAAAACCAACCATGCTTAATAGATTCATCACAATATGTGATAAAATGGTCAATAAATTCTTTGTAGCTGATAACTTAGAAGATTTCCAAAATTAATATTTGTTATCGTCCATATTATCAAAATTAAAGGGCAAGCTCTTGAAATGGTAGTTAATTCTAATACTTATGCTTGGGCAGATGTAAAAATAATTTTGCTGACTAGTTATTTTGATAAGAAGGATTGTTTTACTTTGAATTTTGAAATGGCAGAATTAAAGCAAGAAAACGGGGAATCACCTTTCAAATTTTATGAAAAGATTCAAAAGCTATTAAAGTTACAGATAGCATTTTTTTTGTAAACAGAGAACCATCCGCTAGGGATGTTCTATGCAAGTATGAACAAAAATTAATTTAGACTTTGTACATAATCAGCTAATATTTTGCGGAGAAAAGATTTCTGTACATTATTTCAATACGGAAAAGGAAAACAATAACAAAAAAAAAAATATTTATTTTGAAAACGACTTTTATGAAAAATTTGTGACTTGTATAACAAAAAATTTCAAAAAATCCAAACTTTGGTTAGTTAAATGTAACACTAAGTTGTTAGATGTGACTAGAGAAGATGAAATTCAGGAAATAATAGAAAATTATCACGTAAGCAAAATTAATCAACGTGATATACAAGAGACTTATGAACAAATTAAGCGAAAATATATTCATTACCAACTAAGTATGATCAGAATTTGTAACAATTACACCAAATGTAAAATACTTGTTAGTATTTAGTTCTGTAGTCTTTGGATTAAGTAACCATTGTAACAGTAGAGTAACAATTAAGTAACAGTTAAGTATCAATTGTAAGAATAGAGTTAATTCCAAATACTTTTGCTCATTCTGTAATATCGCATTTACAATTTGACTTTGAGTTATCAATCCTTAAGGGGTAATAAAGCTCAACAATAATACTGTTCTTTACAATAATAAAGAAGCTAGAACACGACAGGATCAACCTAGATACTGTCTCCAGAATTGATCGGAATTCACCCATCACACAGCACATCAGTGTTTGGACCATCGCCTTATTGGAGGACTACTATACTTGGCGTCTAAGAAGCTAATTGGAAGAACTTCGAGGGAAGTTGCTATTCAACCACCCCCGGAAGTTTTGTTTAGGGATGGAGGAGTTATATAAACAATTATTGTAAACTTTGCTAGATTTAGTGTTAGACTTAGTGCTAGTGTTAGACTTAGCTATATTTAATGCTGACAGTTTAGCTTTTAACACAGTAAGCATTTTCATGTACCTAGAGAAGAATGAGCAGAAGCTCAGTCTTAGCTATATTTAATGGTGACAGTTTGGCTTTTGTCACGGTAAGCATTTTCATGTACCTAGAGAAGAAAGAGCGGGAGCTCAGTGTTAATCGAGGTTTCACTCAGTTCGCATCTCAATGCATATGAGACGAACTTAAATAATTATAATAAGTTTTAAGTGAATATTAAAGTCTTATTGTAATTAATAAAAAGTTGTTTTTTTTTAAAAAAGCGACATCCTCGAAACCATACCATAACTTATATATATATATATATATATATATATATATATATATATATATATATATATATATAGTTATATAGACAATTATTGTAAACTTTGCTAGATTTAGTGTTAGACTTAGCTATATTTAATGCTGACAGTTTAGCTTTTAGCACAGTAAGCATTTTCATGTACCTAGAGAAGAAAGAGCAGGAGCTCAGTGTTAATCGAGGTTTCACTCAGTTCGCATCTCAATGCATATGAGACGAACTTAAATAATTATAATAAGTTTTAAGTGAATATTAAAGTCTTATTGTAATTAATAAAAAGTTGTTTTTTTAAAAGCGACATCCTCGAAACCATACCATAACTTATATATATATATATATATATATATATATATATATATATATATATATATAAGTTATATAGACAATTATTGTAAACTTTGCTAGATTTAGTGTTAGACTTAGCTATATTTAATGCTGACAGTTTAGCTTTTAGCACAGTAAGCATATTCATGTACCTAGAGAAAAAGAGCAGGAGCTCAGTGTTAATCGAGGTTTCACTCAGTTCGCATCTCAATGCATATGAGACGAACTTAAATAATTATAATAAGTTTTAAGTGAATGTTAAAGTCTTATTGTAATTAATAAAAAGTTGTTTTTTTAAAAGCGACATCCTCGAAACCATACCATAACTGGCGCAGTCGGTAGGACACTTCAGGAAAATTAGTGCATATAATTTTTTTCAGTTTCAACTGTTAACCGAAGTGTCGAACAAAGACCAACCGTTTAATTTAATAAGTGCATATTATTAAGTTAAACACAACCAACCGGCAAAGTGAAGATTTGCAACCGTAGAGTGAACATCTACATCCGAAGTTAAGTGAAGTGTTTGTGCGAATTTTTCGTGGCAAGTGCGCGTAAAATGAGCAAAGTATTTTGGATCTTATTGTAAGTAGATCCCACAAAATAGTTTTGTATACTATATACCTACGAATGTATGTTACATCAATTTTATTAAATAATTAACAAACAAAATAATTAAATATCAAAGATCAATTTGTTAATTGAATCAATTGAATATTTTTAAAGATAAACCAAACATAGGTTATCATAAATAATTTGTAGCATTATTTTATAAGTATTATATTTTTTTTTAATTTTAATTTTGATTTATTTTTGTGTGTAGTAATAACTAAATATTACAATGTCTATCCCAACACTGAAGAAAGAATACCTGGACATGATTTCAGAGTTTAGCGGAAAACCAACCATGCTTAATAGATTCATCACAATATGTGATAAAATGGTCAATAAATTCTTTGTAGCTGATAACTTAGAAGATTTCCAAAATTAATATTTGTTATCGTCCATATTATCAAAATTAAAGGGGCAAGCTCTTGAAATGGTAGTTAATTCTAATACTTATGCTTGGGCAGATGTAAAAATAATTTTGCTGACTAGTTATTTTGATAAGAAGGATTGTTTTACTTTGAATTTTGAAATGGCAGAATTAAAGCAAGAAAACGGGGGAATCACCTTTCAAATTTTATGAAAAGATTCAAAAGCTATTAAAGTTACAGATAGCATTTTTTTTGTAAACAGAGAACCATCCGCTAGGGATGTTCTATGCAAGTATGAACAAAAATTAATTTAGACTTTGTACATAATCAGCTAATATTTTGCGGAGAAAAGATTTCTGTACATTATTTCAATACGGAAAAGGAAAACAATAACAAAAAAAAAAATATTTATTTTGAAAACGACTTTTATGAAAAATTTGTGACTTGTATAACAAAAATTTCAAAAATCCAAACTTTGGTTAGTTAAATGTAACACTAAGTTGTTAGATGTGACTAGAGAAGATGAAATTCAGGAAATAATAGAAAATTATCACGTAAGCAAAATTAATCAACGTGATATACAAGAGACTTATGAACAAATTAAGCGAAAATATATTCATTACCAACTAAGTATGATCAGAATTTGTAACAATTACACCAAATGTAAAATACTTGTTAGTATTTAGTTCTGTAGTCTTTGGATTAAGTAACCATTGTAACAGTAGAGTAACAATTAAGTAACAGTTAAGTATCAATTGTAAGAATAGAGTTAATTCCAAATACTTTTGCTCATTCTGTAATATCGCATTTACAATTTGACTTTGAGTTATCAATCCTTAAGGGTAATAAAGCTCAACAATAATACTGTTCTTTACAATAATAAAGAAGCTAGAACACGACAGGATCAACCTAGATACTGTCTCCAGAATTGATCGGAATTCACCCATCACACAGCACATCAGTGTTTGGACCATCGCCTTATTGGAGGACTACTATACTTGGCGTCTAAGAAGCTAATTGGAAGAACTTCGAGGGAAGTTGCTATTCAACCACCCCCGGAAGTTTTGTTTAGGGATGGAGGAGTTATATAAACAATTATTGTAAACTTTGCTAGATTTAGTGTTAGACTTAGTGCTAGTGTTAGACTTAGCTATATTTAATGCTGACAGTTTAGCTTTTAACACAGTAAGCATTTTCATGTACCTAGAGAAGAATGAGCAGAAGCTCAGTCTTAGCTATATTTAATGGTGACAGTTTGGCTTTTGTCACGGTAAGCATTTTCATGTACCTAGAGAAGAAAGAGCGGGAGCTCAGTGTTAATCGAGGTTTCACTCAGTTCGCATCTCAATGCATATGAGACGAACTTAAATAATTATAATAAGTTTTAAGTGAATATTAAAGTCTTATTGTAATTAATAAAAAGTTGTTTTTTTAAAAAAGCGACATCCTCGAAACCATACCATAACTAACTATATATATATATATATATATATATATATATATATATATATATATATATATAAGTTATATAGACAATTATTGTAAACTTTGCTAGATTTAGTGTTAGACTTAGCTATATTTAATGCTGACAGTTTAGCTTTTAGCACAGTAAGCATTTTCATGTACCTAGAGAAGAAAGAGCAGGAGCTCAGTGTTAATCGAGGTTTCACTCAGTTCGCATCTCAATGCATATGAGACGAACTTAAATAATTATAATAAGTTTTAAGTGAATATTAAAGTCTTATTGTAATTAATAAAAAGTTGTTTTTTTAAAAAAGCGACGTCCTCGAAACCATACCATAACTGGCGCAGTCGGTAGGACACTTCGGGAAAATTAGTGCATATAATTTTTTTTCAGTTTCAACTGTTAACCGAAGTGTCGAACAAAAGACCAACCGTTAAATTTAATAAGTGCATATTATTAAGTTAAACACAACCAACCGGCAAAGTGAAGATTTGCAACCGTAGAGTGAACATCTACATCCGAAGTGAAGTGAAGTGTTTGTGCGAATTTTTCGTGGCAAGTGCGCGTAAAATGAGCAAAGTATTTTGGATCTTATTGTAAGTAGATCCCACAAAATAGTTTTGTATACTATATACCTACGAATGTATGTTACATCAATTTTATTAAATAATTAACAAACAAAATAATTAAATATCAAAGATCAATTTGTTAATTGAATCAATTGAATATTTTTAAAGATAAACCAAACATAGGTTATCATAAATAATTTGTAGCATTATTTTATAAGTATTATATTTTTTTTTAATTTTAATTTTGATTTATTTTTGGGTGTAGTAATAACTAAATATTACAATGTCTATCCCAACACTGAAGAAAGAATACCTGGACATGATTCCAGAGTTTAGCGGAGAACCAACCATGCTTAATAGATTCATCACAATGTGTGATAAAATGGTCAATAAATTCTTTGTAGCTGATAACTTAGAAGATTTCCAAAATTAATATTTGTTATCGTCCATATTATCAAAATTAAAGGGGCAAGCTCTTGAAATGGTAGTTAATTCTAATACTTATGCTTGGGCAGATGTAAAAATAATTTTGCTGACTAGTTATTTTGATAAGAAGGATTGTTTTACTTTGAATTTTGAAATGGCAGAATTAAAGCAAGAAAACGGGGAATCACCTTTCAAATTTTATGAAAAGATTCAAAAGCTATTAAAGTTACAGATAGCATTTTTTTGTAAACAGAGAACCATCCGCTAGGGATGTTCTATGCAAGTATGCACAAAAATTAGTATTACGTGTTCTGTTAAGGGGACTTCAGGAACCGCTAGGGTCTCTCATGAGAACCAAAAACCCCACCTCACTTGAAGAAGCACTCAGTATGCTTACAAACGATTTCCAGTTTAAAAACAACAAATTATTCCAAACAAACCGTTCCAACATTCCACCAAAAAAAACAATACATGCCAATCCGTAAACCAATACCTAATCATCAGTTTCAACAAAACTCTTACAAACAATTGTATCAACCAGCACAACCCAACTTCAACTATGGACACAGACAACCTTACAGTCAGCCACAAAAACATTTCGTAACTAATAATACTCCAAAAACAGATCAAAGTTATCAACCCACGCCAATGAGCATTTCGACTAGACAAACGGGAACCGCGATCAGACAAAATAAATTATACCAGATGACCGGCAAGCAGGTTGACCAAGAAAACGATGACCACGCGATGTACGAACTGACGAGGCAAATACCTAATATTTCCTTATCAGACCAGGATGTGACAGACTTTGAAGAAGCCCAATTCGATGACGAAAATTACCAAAATAATAGTAATTTTTATACCGAGGAAACAAACGAAGTTGACAACGCATGCAGTTTAGAACAGAATCATTTTTTTAGGACTTACTGTAATGAAGAGCGATTTTCCATAATGAACATCGACACAAATGAATTACCCTATTTCTATGACCCAAAAACCAACCTAAAAATTTTGATAGACACAGGAAGCACCAGGTCATTCAATAACAAACCAATAGCGTTTCGCTTGTTCAAAAATACACTAAAACAGGAGCCGTTTGAAGTTTCTACAGCACATGGTGTTTCAAAAGAAAAATTTAGTTGTAAATTGCCTTTATTGGGGAAGAAAATAACAAAGTTCTATCTATTTAATTTTCATAAAAATTTCGATCTACTACTAAGACTTGACAATATGAAAGAACAAAAATTAATTTAGACTTTGTACATAATCAGCTAATATTTTGCGGAGAAAAGATTCCTGTACATTATTTCAATACGGAAAAGGAAAACAATAAAAAAAAAATAATAATAACAAAGATACACCTCCAAAAAATATCAAATGCCATCTCATTAAAGCTAGATCTAAACAAGTAATAAAAATTAAAATTGGTAATTTAAATAATGGAGAGGGGATACTATCGTACAAAGAAAGTGATGGATTGGAAATACCACAATGTTTAGTGAAAGTTGTAGAAAGGGAAGCACTTTGTCCTATTATAAATATCTCAACAGACGATAGACGTTTAATAGTTGAACCTTTAAAAGTTGAACCATTAAGTGATTTCAAAATCTGTAAAACAAACAAGCAAGAAATATATAATGAAAACAACCCTAGTTTTAACTTTTTGAATCACATAAATAATAAATTGGACCTAAATAAATTAGAACTGACCATATGAACCCAGAAGAAAGAAACGAGATCATGAAATTACTAGAATATTTCGACTTATTTCACACAGAAAATAATAAACTGACCTATACTAACAAAATTAAACACGTAATTAGAACCACAGATGAGATTCCTGTTTATTCTAGGAATTATCGATATCTGGAAATCTATCGCAAGGAAGTGGACACACAAATACAGGATATGTTAGAACAAAAAATAATACAACCGTCTCATTCACTTTGGGACTCACCTATTTGGATAGTACCCAAGAAATCAGACGCATCTAATAAGCAGAAATTTAGACTTGTAATTGATTCCAGAGGTTTGAACGCTAAAACAATGGATGACAAATTCCCTTTACCTAATATAACGGACATTTTAGATAAACTTGGGAGGTCTCAATACTTTAGCACCCTAGACCTCGCATCTGGTTTCCACCAACTGGAGGTGCACCCCGACAGTGTTGATAAAACAGCATTTTCGACGGAAACCGGGCACTTTGAATTTTTAAGAATGCCGTTCGGTCTTAAAAATAGCCCACCGACTTTTCAAAGAGCAATGAACAACATTTTACGTGGGATTCAAAATGAATCACGCTTGACCTACCTCGACGATATAATAATATATTCTACTAGTTTACAAGAACACATAAATAGGTTAAGAGTAGTTTTCAACAGATTAAGAGAAGCCAATTTTAAAATTCAACCCGATAAAACAGAATTTTTGAGGAAAGAGGTCGCTTATTTAGGGCATATAGTGACACCAGAAGGAGTTAAACCTAACCCAGACAAAATCAGAGCTATAAAAATCTACCCAATTCCGAAAACGCCAAAAGAAATCAAAGGATTTCTTGGACTACTTGGATACTACAGAAAGTTTATTAAGGACTTCGCGAAAATAACAAAACCATTCACCCACTGTTTAAAAAAGGAAGTCAAAATTGATATAAATAAACCTGACTATATAAACTGTTTTGAAACTTGCTAAAATACCTTGTGTAATGAACCTTTATTACAATATCCGGACTTTGAAAAAGAATTTATTCTGACAACTGACGCAAGCAATTATGCAGTAGGAGCAATTTTATCGCAAATCAAAAACGGAGCAGACCTACCAGTAGCATACGCCAGCAGAACCCTTAATAAAAGCGAAACCCAATATCCTGCCATTGAAAAAGAACTTCTTGCAATCATTTTTGGAACTAAATACTTCAGACCTTACCTATACGACAGGAAATTTAAAATTTATACGGATCATAAACCCCTACAGTGGTTATTTTCTGTTAAAGAATCAAATTCCAGGTTACTTAGGTGGAGATTAAAATTAGAGGAGTACGATTATGAGATTAGGTACAAAAAGGAAAATTAAACCGAAATGCCGACGCCTTGTCGAGGATACAGCTAAATATCACTGAGCATAATGCGAACAATCAGCGTGCTACGGATGAAGAACTACACAAAACAATAGCCGAGTCGACTAGTTTGTACTTTCCTGAATTGGACGGTAATGAATCAATAATTGCAAATTTTGACGCGGAAGAAGAGACACGTCGCAGATCAAGAGGAAATGAACGCAGAAAGCGACCAGACCATCCATTCTAATTATGAAGGAACACGCAAATAGAAATACCCATCTCAGACGAGCCGGTAAATTTTGGAAAAAACAAATTTTGCTAAGTCTTGTGAAATATCAACCTAAGGACGTAAAAATACTAAAGCTATTTGGAACCAGTAAAATAAGATTAATAGTTGAAATATCCGAAAATAACTTAAATAATGACATTGTTAAGTTTGTGAAGGAATATTTGGTACCCAATGTTAAATATAATATTTATTTTGAAAACGACTTTTATGAAAAATTTGTGACTTGTATAACAAAAATTTCAAAAATCCAAACTTTGGTTAGTTAAATGTAACACTAAGTTGTTAGATGTGACTAGAGAAGATGAAATTCAGGAAATAATAGAAAATTATCACGTAAGCAAAATTAATCAACGTGATATACAAGAGACTTATGAACAAATTAAGCGAAAATATATTCATTACCAACTAAGTATGATCAGAATTTGTAACAATTACACCAAATGTAAAATACTTGTTAGTATTTAGTTCTGTAGTCTTTGGATTAAGTAACCATTGTAACAGTAGAGTAACAATTAAGTAACAGTTAAGTATCAATTGTAAGAATAGAGTTAATTCCAAATACTTTTGCTCATTCTGTAATATCGCATTTACAATTTGACTTTGAGTTATCAATCCTTAAGGGGTAATAAAGCTCAACAATAATACTGTTCTTTACAATAATAAAGAAGCTAGAACACGACAGGATCAACCTAGATACTGTCTCCAGAATTGATCGGAATTCACCCATCACACAGCACATCAGTGTTTGGACCATCGCCTTATTGGAGGACTACTATACTTGGCGTCTAAGAAGCTAATTGGAAGAACTTCGAGGGAAGTTGCTATTCAACCACCCCAGGAAGTTTTGTTTAGGGATGGAGGAGTTATATAGACAATTATTGTAAACTTTGCTAGATTTAGTGTTAGACTTAGCTATATTTAATGCTGACAGTTTAGCTTTTAGCACAGTAAGCATTTTCATGTACCTAGAGAAGAAAGAGCAGGAGCTCAGTGTTAATCGAGGTTTCACTCAGTTCTCATCTCAATGCATATGAGACGAACTTAAATAATTATAATAATTTTTAAGTGAATATTAAAGTTTTATTGTAATTAATAAAAAGTTGTTTTTTTAAAAAAGCGACGTCCTCGAAACCATACCATAACTTATATATATATATATATATATATATATATATATATATATATATATATATATATTCTAAAACACTGCGACTGATCAAACTAACATTGACAGATACAATCGCTAAGGTGAAATTTATGGGGGAAATTTCCAAACCCTTCCTGATCACAACTGGGGTTCGCCAAGGAGATGGACTCTCTCCTCTCCGTTTCAATTTGGTGTTGGACAAATTTATCAGGGAATGGGATAACGAATTAAAAATAGAAGGGCACTGGAAACCAGTTCGACTTGGAAGACCTAAGACCAACACAGAAATCGCCTGTCTAACTTTTAAAGATGACCTAGATTAAACAGATAGAAGTCCTAAAGGAATGTGCAGAGAGGGTCGGTCTACAGATCTCGTTTAAAAAAACCGAATTCTTGTGTTCAAAATTAAATATTCAAGAACTAAATACAAAATATGGTAAGATAAACAGAGTCAAGCACTTCAAATATCTTGGAGGAATTCTTAAACTCACAGATGGCGAGAAAGCTGCGCAAAGGGTTCGGCTACTGAGAATGAAGAGGTATAACGCGTGATATCTATAACAAGAAATGTATGTCGACGCACACAAAAATCAGACACTATAACACAGTCATAAAACCGGAGGCATTATACGCAAGCGAGACGCTAGCACTCCATACAAAAGGTACCATGGAAGACATTTTGAAGGAAGAACGCAAAATCTTGAGGAAGATCCTTAGCCCAAGATTAACAGAAGACGGATACAGATTGCACTCCCGGAAGACAATAGAGAAAATATCGAACCTGGCAGCAGATATCAGAAGAAGGCGGCTTCCATTCTATGAAGACATCAGTAGACTCCCAACAACGAGACTTGCCAACAGAATCCTTAAGTATATACAAGGTGTTTAATCAACAATGTCGTGGATCGTACAAGTCAGAATAGACCTACATGACGCAGGAATAGACTCAACAGATGTTGAAGACAGGCGCGCATACAGGAGAAAGATGCTCGGTTGGAAGGTCGCAGAGAATGAAATCCCAAAGAGAGCAGGGGTAAAATGGACGGAGGAGCGGAAGAGGATCCATGGGGACAGGATGAGGGAGGTGTGGAGGATTAGAAAGAACAAGACATGAGTCGGAGTGCTTTGCGTGATCCAACGGGGTCTATACGCAAATAATAATAATATATATTATATATTATATATACATACATATATATATATATATATATATATATATATATATATATATATATATATTATATTTAGAGAGAGAAAGAGAGACCACTACAAATAATTGTAAGTTTATTCGAACGTTTATTTTTGAGATATGATGAGTTAGATACTGAGACATTTTCCTTGTTTATATTTATGTAAATAAAAGTATTAAAAAGTACTTCAATATAGTACAAAGTGCACGATTTAAAAAATGAAAATGGTACTTATTAGTACCGTCGGTCAGCTAAGGGTTTTTTAATTAACTATTTTAACAACTATTTTAATTAATTTTTCTATTTCATTGGTTCTTTTGAATGCTGATTCCAACTAGGGATGACAGACGTTACAAAAGCAAACCGGTCTCTACTGTTGTTTACGTAACATATATTTTTGCTTTAAATATTGTAATAATTGTAGGCTACTTTTGTGTTCTAGCTTAACTCAAATTTGATTAAAAAATCATTCCTTGTACGTAAATAAAAGCATGAGTTATACTAATGTTGTAAATTTCTCAAAGAAGAGAGGAACTGCTTTCGTAAGCATACCCATTTGTGTCGGTTGCTTACTGGCATTACCCCACAAAACAATGTCATAATTATTTAAACTAGAATAAGATAGTTAAAAATATCAAATTGATTTGACTGTGCAGAACTGAACCAACCTTTTTATTAAGAATAATTATGATCGGAATTTTTTCGCAGCTTTTATTACAATCAAAACATTAGGTTAGTTTAGTATCAGAGCATCATCATGAAGAGAATATAAATAAATTATTGAGAAACCGTGTGTAGGCTATGCCGGAAGGAAGCTGAAAACTGCACATGGCAATCTATCATAGTAAGCCTCTTGCCAGCAGAAGACGAAGGTTTTTTTAACTTTCAGCTTCCATTAATCTGAAGACCTCCAGTAAAATAAACTAGTATATGGGCTGCTAAAAGCATTAGGTATTCGTGTACTGAACTACAACGGAAAAGGTCTAACTAGAGGTCCTTCAGCCACTGTTCCATGGACCACCAAACCTGATAACTTCTAAAGAACCTAATCTAACCTCGGTTAGTACTATTTCATCGCTGTTTTTTGGTTATATCGCAAGATCCTTTCTCATTGAATTTTTCACCGAGTAACCGACAAGGATACATATTTGTGTTTCATACGTTCAGTAGAATAAAAGTTTTCAACATTTTTATAAAAACATCTTCTTTAATGACACAAATAACGAGAAGTATACAGTTATCTTAAAATTCCAATGTATATCATTAAAAACACAAAAATATACTTTAAACGTAAATGGAACAATATTTAAATATACACTGTTTATATGTATATGGTAAATTAGTATCTACTTAATAATGAGAAATACAGTCATTTATAATAAGGAGCATATATTAACCATTTAGAGCACATTATGAATAATTACAAAAAATATGCACAATTAATTTTAATTAAATATTAATATTTGGTTTTTTTAAATTGAGTAGAAAAATGTTATGGAAATTAAATTTTTATTTAACACCGAGAAGTAGTGATTTAAAAAATGCATTCAATCAAAGGCATTCAACCAAAAGTAGCCATTAGTAAATATTTCATAACAAACAAATACGTACAGAAAACAGTTTGTACAACTTAAAATAGTAACATTTGTTTCATAATAAATACAACTTATTATTATTGAAAATAATACTGCAAAACATTTCTCTTATTCATTTTCATTATTTAAATAGATGCTCCTATGCACGTACACATAAAATCGTGTGCTTTGTTTCACCAGAAAAAACTATTCATAAACATCGAAAATAGTTGTAAAGTCGGCCAAATTTCTCGAATTAAATTTCTTCAAATTTTGGTTGTCATTTAATGTTGATAATTCTGCAAAACAAATTCGAAATAAAATTAATTAATTTACAGTTCCAGAACAAATTACTAACAAAACAAATTAAATACCATCACATTTTATCTGTATTTTTTACATTACTGTTATATACTTCTGAAATATATATTTTTTATATATTAAATTTGATACATGGTTTAAATTTTTAATATTCATGTTCATACAAAATCTGACAACTCGATTTTGAGAAATTAAGCAGATCGTAATTGAGCTACGGGTTACATATATGTTTAATTACAGCAATTAAAAACATAAATAAAAAACATTAATATATGAAATCAAAGCAATATGTAAATACATTGTGGTAATTGTTTTTAATTTATTACAGACTGATATAGTTTTTCGAATTTTCATCAAATTAAAGTTCAGTAATAAATATTGTTTAAAAAAATCTTAAGTGTGTGTTGAAGATTATTTATGTGTGTATTTAACGGAAGATGGTAAAAACTAAAAAACAGATATTATATATGAAGATTACTTTCTTCAAGATAACCTTTGAAAAAAATAGACCTATAACATCGTTGTTTTTGTTATTTGAGACTATTTTCTCGTTGTTCTCGTTGTTCTTAATTTTCGATACTATTCTCATGTGTTGTTATATATATATATATATATATATATATATATATATATATATATATATATATTTAAGACTGTTCTCTCTCACTGTTGTTCACACTCGCTTTTCGAGGCCATTATTCGTTGATTTTTATATTACTCTCTCCCTCTCTCTCAAGTTGTTTTTTTCGAGACTATTCTTTCTTTCTTTCTCTCCTTCGTTTGTTTTTGTTCTTCAAAATATTCTCTCTCTCTCTCTCTCTCTCTCTCTCTCTCTCTCAATTTCTCTTCCTCTCTTCACCCCTCTCTCTCTTTTTCTCTCTCAAGTTGCTTTTTCTACGAAACTATTCTTTCTTTCTTTCTCTCTCTCATTGTTTTTGTTCTTCGAGACTATTCTGTCTCTCTTTCGTTGTTTTTGTTATTCGATACTATTCTCTGTGGTTGCTTTTGTTTTTCGAGACTACTCTCTCTCTCTCTCTCTCTCTCTCTCACTTTCTCTCTATTTCTCTCTCGTTGTTTTTTTTCTTCGAGACTATTCTTTCTCTCTCGATGTTCTTGTCCTTCGAGAATATTCTCTCTCTTTCGTTGTTCTTGTTATTCGATATTACTCTCTGCTGTTGCTTTTGTTCTTCGAGAATACACACACACACACTCTCTCTCTCTCTCTCTCTCTCTCTCTCTCTCTCTCTCTCTCTCTCTCTCTCTCTCTCTCTCTCTCTCTCTCTCTCTCTCTCTCTCTCTCTCTCTCTCTCTCTCTCTCTTCTTCTAGTTATTCTCCTTATACGATACTATACTCTCGTTGTTTTGGTTTTTTGAAAATATGTTTTCTTCTTGTTCTTGTTATCCGAGACTATTCTCTCAATTTTTTTTTCGAGACTATTCGTTCTCATTGTCCTTGCTATTTATACTATTTTCTGTGTTGTTCTCGCTATTCTGTAAATATTTTGAATTTTGTTTTAATAAAAACCAACGTAACATTTTACTTGTTTACAAGCTACCAACCATTGTTTCACTTAAAACATTCATTTGTTTTTAATTTTTATTTAAAATAAAGAAATTTATAACTATTAAAAGATTTTTGTTTTCAAACCGCTTTAAAACTTGCTACGGTCATCACTTTAAAAACTTTAAATAGTCATGAAGCTTTTCACTGCAAACATCAGTATGTTGTAAATAGTAATCCTCATTTACAATCTTATCAAACCTGTAAAACATTGCATTTTGTTCGTTTTCTGTTCTTTTTAGTTTTAATACTTTTACAGAGTTTCTAGCTTTTATATTTCGTCTCATTCAGTGGATCTATTTTAAGGTTTTCTAATTTTTCACGTTTCATTTTCTGAGCAATAGCCTTATGTATATATTTTAATAGTACGACAAAAATAGATTATTTTTAGAAAAGATTGTATCCATTTAACTCCGAGTTTAATTCAGAATTGAATGAAAAGACATTTGTAAACGTATTCAGTCTGAACAAAATTAAAATAGTACATAGCGATCCCCCTACAGCCATGTTTTTCTACTCTGCCCAATGCTTAATACAGAACTAGTGCATCTCTTTAAATTATAGCCTAATGTGCATTACAACAATTTTACTTTATTACAACCTATATGGTAAAAATAAGCAGTCCTTTAATCACTTAATGATATGATATTTTGACATTTAGATATCTGTGTACATGCAATATATATATATATATATATATATATATATATATATAAGATCCACATAATGGTAGTGTTAAGTAATCTATTACATGACCGAACACGATAATTTATAGACATTTAATTGGTTACTATAAAACAAGTTTTCTAAACCCTGTTTTGTTTAATATTTCCTTAAATATACCTTATTTCTATTTATTTACTTAAGCTAATTACACTTGACATCAAATTTTTAATTTAAACTTAGTGATCACAAAATTAAACTTTTGAAAACTTTACTAACTGAAGTTCAATGTCATATTTACACAATCGTGTACTATTTTATAACCGTAACCGGTTGATATTAAATCGATCAAATCACTTAATTAAATCAGTAGCAATCAGCTGATAACATGTGTTATTGTTTATCTTAATATATATTACACCTATAATTAACTCTCACTTTGGTACAAAAAAATGAATAAATAACTAGCGTACAACATTGTACAATAATTGTAAAATAAAAAAATGTTTACATTTCTATTACAAACATACGTTAAGTGATTTTAATTAAAATTTAAAACATTTCACACTACACAATATAAAAATATAGATAAGTATTCTGTGCGTACAATTCAGCCTTACAAATACCTTAACAATGCAGATAAGAATTTTAAATGTGTCTCTTAAGTACACACACACACCTGTTATATACTGATGAAATAATTTAATGCTAAAACTTAGTTTTGCACGAATTAAATTGACATTGTAAATTGAATGCACTTCGATGTAGAGAATAATTTCTGAATTAATAAAAAAAATGGTTATAAAGTATAAATATTAAAGAAATAGTTTTATGTTCCAAGATCCTTTAAAGCCTGACAAAATGACTCCACATTTTAAAACTACCTAGGAGGAGGCATGTCCGAAAAGTAGGGTAAGTACCGTTTTGGAAAAAACAAACATTTAAAAAAATATATTTTTACATAAAAGAGCATTTTGTAAACTATTTTTCTACATAGTTGCCCTCATTGTGTCGTCGCGAGGAAACGACTTTTAATACCCTCTTCAAGGAAAGATGCCGCCACTGAAGGCACCACGGTTGAACACCATTTTTGGCGTCGACATCGCTGTCAAAGCGTCTTCCTCCAAAATCACGCTTCAAGTTCAAAAACAAACGAAACAACAATTTCTTTTGATTATAAAAATGTTGCATATATAACTGAGAAAATTTACTGAAAGTTAAGTCTTTACTTTGACTTGTGCAGTCTTCTGAAGGTTTTCTGGAATATTTCGGGTATCACATAAATTCTTTCTACTTTTTTCGTCTTATACGTAAATATACTCTTCCTCTAGGTCAATCCGTCATTGACCTATTCTCAACCGTAATTATAATTGACTAATTTTTAATGAAAGTTTTAAATACTTTTTTTCTTAATTGATGTGAACCGTTACTGATTTTACTTTATAATTTAATATTTTGTTTCAAAAAATAAAATTTTATTTTCCTTGATTCGCACTAATAAAAGCTTCAGAGTCAGTGACGTAAGATCACACTACTGCTTTTAATATTTTTTTTTTAGTTACAAGTAGGGGCGGCTACGTTATGTTTATTAGTCATATCAAATGGTGAAATGTGCGATAAAACTTTCTTTAATTTTTGTTTTAACTCCAAAACGTTCAATATTTTTAGCTGCGACGGTCCAAAAGTTTAGAAAATATTCATTTACTGCCTACAAGCCAAGTAAATTATAGAACAATTATATAGCTGTTATTATTAAGCTTAAACGTACTTTTTGCTAAACGCTACTACAGCGATAATACCTTCGAGGTGATCACTCGACTAACATCGCGGGGAACTGTTCTTTTAAATGTGCACATTGCCTTTTCCTTGCTTAATAATCGCAATCGATAGCGTTTCAATACTTTCAAAAATGTTTTCTCAAAATGCAAAGCATTATTTTTTCCGCTGAAGAGGACGAAAAACAAACTGATTCATTGCAAAAATATCCGGCGTTGTAAAACATGGAATAGGCTATTCTTTTTATCGTGATACACGAGGGAAGGACAATATCTGGCTCTTCTTGCTTTAAATAATTGAAATAATTGATCAAAGTTTTTAGAAAAACTCGTTATTTTCTCGTAAATTACATCATCTTCTTCTACTATTAGTGAAGTAGTTTTTCTTCAAGGTCATAATTAATTTCTCGAAACTATCGATCAGTAATATTTATTAAAATTAAGTTTCTACTGATAGACTGCTAAATTAGCTATAGCGTGAAGCAAACTGTCGTTCATCGCTGTAGTTGCGTCTGGGAAGAGTACCGTTATTTGATTTGGTCTACAAAAATGTTTAAAATCATTTCCTTCAGTGCGTCTAATGTTGTGAGTATTTGATATCTTACACTTTATAATATTTACTGTATTTTTGTATAACTGATTAAATCCAATACAGAGAAGTACTCGAAGTTCCAAACAAGGAAAACACTTTCTGCACGAACTCTACAAAAACCAATATAAACAGACCCATTCACGTCATCACATGCTCTCGCGTTTCCTGTTATTTGTATTAGCGTCGTCTCACAACTTTCATCCTATACACATGTCCTCGTCATTCCACTACATTATCCTTTTATTTTCTCTTTCATTCTTGAGCTTTGTCTTCTTACCGCCGTGTTTAACTTTAACCAACCTTGTTACCTCCAGTACGCTCTTCCCCCTCCACCCGGATCGTTATTGCAGCCCTTTATAGATGCTCACATTCCATATAGGCCTAAACTTTGTAGGCGTTTTCCTGTTATAAAAAAGTAAAATATTATTTTAAACTTTTAAATAACTCTTAGGAGTACCAATAGCATTTTTCCTAATTTAATAGTAGTATGTTGAGTGTCATCTTTCTATATTAATACTTTCGTTGCTGATCATTTAACAACAAGCAGTGACTTCCCTGTATTTATAGCCTACTTTACTGTTGTTTATATAAACAATTATTTCAGCCTTATCAAAATCCATCTTTTTTATCACTATGAAATAATACTGTACTTTCTTCTCACCAAGAGTAGCCTTGTAGCCTGCCACACTTCCAGAGGACCACTACAACTTTCTGTCGACATAGCAATAACTTCACGGACGTCGCATTAACACTTTATTTTCAGCTCCGTTCATGAAAGTAGTTTCCGTACACTTGGCAACATCGTTCCGCCTAAGTGCTCTATGGTGCAGGTTAACCATACTAATACGACTCCTGCTGCGCGACGTGTTCGACCTTGTGCTGCAAAACAAATACCTGTTGAAATGCTTCCGGAATGTATCGGACATGCAGTACAACGCTATCGGATTGATGCACGAGTTGATGAAACTGAAACAGAAGCCGACGATCCTCAGGTAGTGCCAGAAGTTGTTGTAGTCTTGGTTCGACGTCGGCACGTAGTAGAACCACAAGAAGAACACGTGTTGCGGGAAGGAACACACCGCGAACACTACGACGAAAGCTAAAACGGTTTTGGCCACTTTCCTCCGCGCCCGTATCTGTCCCGCTTGACCTTGAATCTCACCCGGCATGTTTCTTGTGCTTTGAATCAAATGACAGGCCATCAGGATGTAAAAGAAGCCTATGATAATCAACGGTATAGCGTAGTACAGGAGAAACTTGACTAATACAGCAACTTTAGGGTATAACAAACCCCATTCGTCAGGATAAGGGTAGCACACTTCGAACAGAGTGACGTTGTTTTTCTCAAAAGGCCTGATGTAAGAACCTATGGCTGCAGGTATAGCACACAAGAACGCCAAACCCCAAATACCAAGCGCTTTCAGTACGGTACACCTAATATCTCCGCTCCCTCCGACAGACGAATGACGATGGAAATTCCTCATCGGATTGACGATGGCAAAGAATCGATCAGCTGATAAAGCCGTCAAAGTGAAGACCGACACTCCGACCGACACATCTTTCGTTGTCTCAGACAGTTTGCAGACAAACTCGTCGAACGGCCACGACGGCACTGTGTATATTGTCGAAGTGAACGGTACACAGCTTACTATCACCATGAGGTCGCCGAGTGCTAAGCTCAAGATGTAGATGTTGGGAACGTTCCTCATCGTCCTGTGTCTAGCGAAGATAAGCACAAGTGTTCCGTTGCCGACGACGCCGACGAAAAAGATCAAAGCGAAGATCACAGGGACGAAATAGGTTTCTGGACGCTCCGAGTACGGTATCATCTCTTCTTCCTTGTCGGTCATGTTTTCCATGGTGGCGTTCAAAGTGAAGTTGCTCCCTAAGATATCGTATATTGTATCCGAGTCATCCGTTTTATTCAAAGTAAACTTAACCAGATCAAACTTGTTTTTGCTTTAACTTCCAACATTGTCTCCATGTGTAATGTCTGGTAGAAAAAAACATTCTCGGCAATGTTCCACATAAATCTGTAACAATAAGAGTTATATTTTAATTTGTGTATTTTTGTGCATGAAAAACATAAATAATTATTTCTACGCGATTTTTACAAATTAATTCGTTTTTTTACTATACCAACTATCACTATTGAAAATATGATTATCGTAAGAAATATTATCTGAGATTTAAATGGATATACTATATGTTTAGCGGCACCATGAGTCCCAAATATGTTTGTTTCCCTGTGCTGTGCTTGTGTGTGGGGGGGTGTTTACTAAACGAATAGATTGATTCCGATGAAATTTGGGATGTATTTAATTTGCCCACGTTTAGAGTCAAATTTTAAAGTTCTCAAATTGTTCGTTTTCAAGCACTTTTTGGTACAAAAAATAAAAATCGTGTATCGTGTTTTTTCTCTTCCTTTTTTTATTTTAATTACGATAATTTGCTCGAAAGCACGACAAATTAGCCTAGCTAGTTTTTGACAGCATAACCTGAAACTTATTATTGCCTATCAGCTGTTCAATGAAATCAACTGATGTTTACTAATTAATATAAAACAACTGATCTCTTAACATAACTCCCAAAATTAAATTAACGATTCATTTCGTATAGTTAAATCGGTCAATTTTCTTCGTACTTTCCGTAGGTTAGTATGCTTCATACGCAAGGTCCCCGGTTCGATCCCGGCAGAAACACAGTTATTTTTAATCATAATTAATTTAATATGATACTTGCTACGTGAGAAATATACTGATATATAACAAGGTTCTCGTATAACGCGTCCCGCAAAATCCAACATCAAAACCAGCTCCTAAACATGATACATATTAAAAATCAAAATTAACACTTGCCAGATTGTTTAAAGTTTTTTCAAATTCACCAAAAGTCTTCAAAAGAAAAAAATTCCGTTGATATCGCTCTAAAAAATTCATTTCGGGAGTTATAAACTGAAACCAAGGAATTGGTTTCGAAACTTTTAAACGAAAAATATAAATTAAACAATTAAAACGTTTGAGTTTATAAACTATTCCGTTTTCTCAACGATTTGTAACAATTTTTTTATTGCTAGTGAGTCGATCGACGGCCGAACACGATTTTAATTTAAAATTAAAAAGGTTTTTCGAGGCAGAGTGCAGAATGTATAACATATGCAATTTTATTAGATTACTTTAATTGTAAAATAGTATACATATTTGTGTAATAATATTATATGAAAAAATGGTAAATATGCAGTGTAGCATGTCCTGGTTTTTTCGATATTTTTGTTACTAAAACGCTTTATTACGTGCCCAAAAGCCAGAACCCAAACTATAAAAGAGCGTAAACCAGGCGAAGTACGATAACAATCGAAAATAAAAGAGACCAACATAACCTCAAAATTGCTACCGCGCGTAAGTCGGTAACATGTAGAACGGTAAAACAATAAAAATGCGTCTAACTCGGCTTTTTGGTGATAAGAAACCCATTTTTTAAAAAGAATACTCCATAACCTAACTGACACGGATGTTAGGCCTAACACGGTGGTGCATAAAAAAACTTTATTAATTTTTTTAAGAATACTACATAACCTAACTGACACGGTTTTTAGGCCTAACATGGTAATGCGTGAACAAACATTTATATTTTTTAAAGAATACTACATATCCTAACTGACACGGTTGTTAGGCCTAACACGGTGATGCGTAAAAAAACCTTTATATTTTTTACAGAATACTCCATAAGCTAACAAACATGGTTGTTAGGCCTAACCCGGTGATGCGTAAAGAAACCATTATATTTTTTAAAGAGTAGCCTACTCCAAACCTTAACTGACACGGTAGTTAGGCCTAACATGGTGATGCGTAAAAAAACCTTTATATTTTTTAAAAGAGTAGCCTACTCCAAACCTTAACTGACACGGTTGTTGAGCCTATCACGGTGATGCGTACAAAAAACCTTTATATTTTTTTAAAGAATACTACATATCCTAACTGACACGGTTGTTAGGCCTAACACGGTGATGCGTAAAACAAACCTTTATATTTTTTTAAAGAATACTACATATCCTAACTGACACGGTTGTTGAGCCTATCACGATGATGCGTAAAAAAACCTTTATATTTTTTTTAAAGAATACTACATACCCTAACCGACGGTTGTTAGCAGACAAAAGAAAATGGCTACCCTCTATATAGGCGACGAGCACCACAAGACGGAGGTCACTCGGTCACTATTCGTACCTTATAGTCCCTTGCTTATATCAATATTTGGTGCTCACGTGAACGTCGAGTATTGTGGTTCCGTGCAAGCCATTAAATACATTTGCAAGTATATTAAAAAGGGCAGCGACCAGGCAATTTTCAATGTTCAACAAACTGGCAAAGTAAATATTGATCCAAAAGATGAAGTTCAAACTTTTGTAGCTGGCAGGTATGTGAGCAGCAACGAAGCGGCTTGGCGAATACTAGGATTTCCAATGCACGAGAGATACCCTACTGTTACTCATCTTGCGGTTCATCTGCCCAATGGCGAACGCATATATTTCAATGAGCAAAATTTCCACGAAAGAATCGTTGAACCTCCTAAAATAACACTAACTGCGTTATTTCACCTCTCCCGAAATGACGAATTCGCTAAAACTTCGCTCTACGCCGAAGTACCAAGATACTACACCTGGAACACATCCAAAAAAGAGTGGAAGCGACGTATTCAAGGAAAAAGTATTGAGAACTGGCCAGGTGTGAAGATTGGGGATGCACTAGGTCGTGTATACACCGTGCATGTTAGCAACTTTGAATGCTACTGTTTGCGTATGTTGCCCCATCATGTGCGTGGGCCAACGAGCTTTCAATATTTAAAAGTAGTAAATGGGCAAGAACTTGCTACATTCAGAGAAGCATGCGAGGCGCGTGGTCTTTTAGAAAATGACAATCATTGGAATGAAACCATGGAGGAGGCTGTGATTTGTTGTTCACCTAATAAAATTAGAGAACTGTTTGCAATTTTAGTTAGCACTTGCGGACTCTCTAACCCACATAAAATGTGGGACAAATATAAAGATGCATTGTCAGATGACATCTCGCACAGATTACAAGTAGCAAACAATGATCTGGTCATAAACGAGGCATTGAAAATAATCGAAGATAAAGTAATTTCTATCGCAGGGAAAAAATTAGCTGAATTTGGTTTGCCTACACCTCAACGCACGGGAGATCTGTCTAACGATATAGTAAATGAGCTTAATTACAATATCGAAGAATTACAAGCATACGTAAGTGAAATGACACCACGTCTTCTTCCTGAACAGAGGCATGTTTTTGATTCAGTCCTGCAGCGCATAGCATGTGGAGCGGAGGCGCTCTTTTTTCTCGATGCACCAAGAGGTACGGGCAAAACATTTGTGCTTAACCTTAATAGCCTTGGTGGTGGCTTCTTCGGGCATTGCTGCAACGTTACTAAGTGGCGGACGGACAGCACACTCGGTTTTTAAATTACCACTTAATATTTCAAGTGGAGATAGTCCTACTTGCAACATCAGCAAGAGCAGTGATCGAGGCCATCTTCTGCAACAGTGCAAGTTGATCGTCTGGGATGAGTGCACAATGTCGCATAAACACGCCATAGAGGCTCTTAATCGTAGCTTGCAGGATATCTGCAGTAATACACTTCTAATGGGTGGTGTTGTGGTGTTGCTCCCTGGTGACTTTAGGCAAACCCTTCCTGTTATTGAGAGGGGTACTCCAGCAGATGAAATGAATGCATTTCTCAAGGCATCACCGCTATGGGCTAAAGATGAGAAACTCAAACTTACTTGCAACATGAGAGTCCAGCTTTATAACGATCAAGAGTCGGGAGCATTTGCCAATAGGCTGCTAGAAATTGGTGAAGGTTGTTTGAAAACAGATGAAGAGGGAAAATTAAATTCACAAACGACTTCAGTAACCCTGTGACATCAGAAGAGGAGCTTATTCATAAAGTAATTCCTAATTTGGAAACAAACATAAGTAACGACGAATGGTTATGTGAAAGAGCAATATTTTCTCCAAAAAATGATTTTGTAAATAAAATTAATAAAAAAATACTAGATACAGTAACTGGCGAAAAATCGGTGTACATGTCGATAGACACTGTAATGACAAGCGACGACAGTACTACCTACCCGGTAGAGTTCTTGAACTCACTGGAGTTATCAGGAGTCCCACCTC
>JAJIZJ010000290.1:0-12500 GCA_022606455.1 Callitettix versicolor | reverse complement strand
ATTCATGATGCACTATGCCATTAATATCGAAGAACACAGTGAGCATAACTTTCACGTTCGATCGCACTTGTCGAGCCTTTTTCGGTCTTGGCGAGCCAGAATGCCTCCACCGGGATGATTGAGCCTTAGTTTCGACGTCATATCCGTAAACCCATGTTTCGTCACCTGTTATAATACGTTTCATTAATTCTGCATCGTCGTTGACTTCATTTAGTGACTCCTGAGCAACTTCCATTCGTCGCTGTTTTTGTTCAAAATTCAACAATTTTGGAACGAATTTTGCTGCCACGCGTTTCATACACAAAACACTGGAAACAATGTCATGACATGATCCAATCGATATGCCAACATCATCAGCGACCTCTCTAATTGTGATTCGGCGATTGTTCATAACCATTTTTTTCACTTTTTCCACGTTTTCAGCGGTTGTTGATGTGCTGGGGCGTCCAGGGCGTTCGTCATCTTCAACGTCTTCACGGCCTTCTTGGAAACGCTTATACCACTCGTAAACTCTTGCTTTACTCATAGCAGACTCACCATAGGTCTTTGTTAACATTTCGCACACTTTGTTACACTTTATTCCATTTTGTACGCAAAATTTGATACAAATTCTTTGATCCATTTCTTTTAACAAACGAAAATTTCCGAGCTCATAAAAACACGTCTAACCTTAGTGGCTGTCGCAGACAAAGTCAACAATGAAAACAGCTGAAAGTTTTATCATACTTTAAGGGCATGTATATCAACATAATAAAAAAACATGCTTGACAATCGTACTCTCCAAGCCCGCGAAATTTAAAAATTTTCGTTACTTTCTGATTTGCCCCGTTAGTTGTACTTAATTACTGTCAAGTAATCTACCAACGACTCCTTCAGTAGTTACGTCTACCTTGGACTCTAGAGGCAACTCACTAAAAGTGGTAAGTTCACTTTTAATTAAGGTTAAGGTTTTGATTTTATATTGAATGAGTCATCTCTCTATAGTCCTTACGTGAAACTGTAATTAATTAACATTAGAAGTAAAATCATTAAACTGCTTAATTACAATACAGATTCTTTCGTCTTTAAAATTGCTAAATATATTCAATCTGCCACTGCTAACTAAAGACTCAAACTTTGTAACTTGATTTGTCATTATATTAACAATCGTAATTTTAATCCTTTATACACAAATATTGTCCCACTCGGAAAGAGTTTTCGATTTTTTTTTTTTTTTTTTTTTTTTTTTTTTTTTATTTATTTAACGTCCGACTATTGTGTGCACACTTGGGCTTAATGCAGACGATGGGATGATTTATAGCGTATGAAAATGCCAAGCCCTCGCCGGGAATCGAACCCGGGTCCTTGGGGTGAAAGCCTAGAACGCTATCCACTAGGCTACCAAGGCGGCTAAGAGTTTTCGAAATAATTAACTATTAACATTTGGTATTTTCAGGACCTGATTTCCTAATTAACACTTTAATTAAATAATGTTGTACAATTGTTGTAATGACGGAACAAATGGACCAATTAATTTATAATTTATATTCATATTTACATAATATATAAATATATTTATAATTTATATTTTTTATAACGTATTACAATTATTTATAATTAATTAAAAATGTAATTCTTAATTAAGAGCTTTGCTTGAAATTACAACTACTGAATCGAATAAGGAAAGTATTTAAATAATACTTCATACTATTGTATGAAGGAGTAATTGTGTGTGTGTGTGTGTGTGTGTGTGTGTGTGTGTGTGTGTGTGTGTGTGTGTGTGTGTGTGTGTGTGTGTGTGTGTGTGTGAGTAATAATACATGGACTGCCCATTATACACAGGTCTTGCTAATGGTTTAATCCTCCTACATTAGCAAACACCATAGCGTTGATGGGTGTACAATATCCTTTGTGCTAATACATGTATCAATTTATGAAGTTTTATGTGGTAATTTGAACGTTTCTTCATGTAAATTGCAGCTAATCCGGATGATGTATGCTGATAATGGACAACGACAGTTCAATCGATTTCAAATTTTAAACAGTTTTTAAATAGTCTGTAATTAACTATATTCAGAATAATTTAGCGAAGTTAACGTGTTCACAGGACACCGATAAGTAACCTCATAACACAATAATAATAATATTTAAGATAAAATAACTACAAAACAATTGGTTATTAAATAACAACCGGTTTCACTCCCGTTCTAAACGTAGATTATTAACAATTTCAATAGTTGCTGAACAATTTTGTAGTTGTTCTTTCGAATAAATAAATTTTGTAAATGATAATGTGATATTAACATTATATTATATTAAATACTGACGGGTATAACTAAACAAAAACCACAACTATTCAATAAAATTAGTTGTTTTTAGCTTTCGCCCGTTCCGCGGTATCTAACAAATAATTCATAACATTGTCTTAACTCCCATACAATAAAATTCACAAAACAAGTTCGTAAATGAAATAAAATTACTTTTGCTTTATTTATTTACATAAACTAACATTTTGTATTCATTTTTTATTCGATACATAGTTAACCCTCTTAATTTACTACGGGTAAATTTTACAATAATTTTTTGTTGTTGTTTCAGCTAATTCTACAACAAGTAGGTAGAATTAAAAACAAGGAACCAATTTGGAAACATTTTGAAAAAAGTAAAAAATATTCTAATAGATTGTATTAGTAAATTCTTAAATTATAAATTTTTAAAACGTGCGTAAAATATATTATAAAAAAAACCTTAAAATCCCGTTATAATAAACACCCTTATTTCAAGTTGTGGTAAGTTTTGTTTTATATTCATTTAAAATCTTTGTTCCTTTAGGTCATATTTGTGTGTTTGTGTTTTGAACATGTTTTTAAAGTATTACAAAACTTATGTTTTTAAATCGTAACACGTTTTGCGTATGAATTTCACCCGCATCAGTTAAAACCAGATTTCCTTAATTAATCACATCACTTCGGTAACTTGTATGCAGTGCTCCAGAAATGCTCAAATATTCTAATTTAATCAAAGCAGTGTTTAATTAAAAGCATTGTCATTTCGTTATCAATTAGAGACACAACTCCTTCTATGACACGAAGCGCATTGACGATAATGATTGAATCTACGAGACCCTTGGGAGTAGCCTGCGCCAGCTGTTTTACCACAATGTTACCTACAGATATTTATATTTCGCCGCAACGTTTAACCGATAGTTCTGTTTACAAGGCTCTGCAATTCAGACTATCGAGGTGCCATGTTGCACAAACGTTTTCGTGTGCTAATGTACGAGCAGTACGCTATATTCAAAGTTATATTGAAACAGAGGAAATTCAAACAAAAATGCATTCCTTCAATTATTGAGTAACCAGAATTCAATTCGATCGTTCAGAATTTTACACTTATTTTGAATAAAAACTTAAGGTTTCTTCTCTCTTTATTTGTTTCATCCAACTTTGGGGTACACTAAATCAATCACATTTTAATGTTCTTTGCCTTCCTCGTAGCCCAGTATTGATTCATTCGTTGTGATCTTGCTTTTCTTTCTTAATCATAGATTTGGATCGTTCGCTTGAATTTGACTTTGCCTTGGAACCGTTACTTCTTGTCCTTGGTTATTGTTTTGGCTGTTCTGTCCACGATCATAGTGTCAGTGATTTGTAGTTCTGTTATGTCTTTCTCTGTTTCTCTAAATCAAAGTGGTTTGGCTCTTTTATTATGAAAGTAGTCAAACATTTTTTTGGTTAGTCTATTTTTCTCCATTCGGAGGATGTGCTCATAAAAATCAATTCTCCTTTTTCTTATTGTGTCTGATAGTGTTTCAGTTTTTTGGTAAAGAGTTTCATTACTGATGTGGAGTAATTGGTTGTTACGGAATTTGGCGGCCTAAGATTTTTTGTAATATCTTTCTTTCTTTGATCTCGAGCCTTTCAAGTGGGCTCTGGATTGTGAGAGATAATGTTTCAGCTGCATATAAGGCTTCTGGTTTAATTACCGTATGATAATGTATTCTTTGTATTCCAGGAGAGGGATTCATAAGGTTTTCATTATTATAAAAATTATTAAATAAAGCTTTAGATAAAATCAATTTGCGATTAACTACAAAGTAAGACTGTAAGATTCTTACAAATAAGATTGTATATGTTTCCGTAAGTATGGGCTCGAAAATAAATCTGAAAAACAAATTAAACTCACTTTGGTCTTATTTATAATTTATTTGTAACATTTTTCTGTTTTTTTCAAACTACACTCGAACAATGAACCTTCATATAAAACCAGAATAAGGCGTGGCGGCCGCTAAATGCACAGCGGAGCGGAGCTGAACTGAGCTGAGCGGAATTAAGATGAACAACAACCGGAAGTGGAGTTCAGCCAGTTTAAAGAGTACGTTTGTATCTTTTAAATCTAATTATTCAGACCCACTATAACGGAACTACTGTGTTTAAAAACCGTAACCTAAGCAACGGTAACCTAAGTAACGAGAAATAATAAGCTTGAAGGCGTGGCGGGGGAAGCGGAATCAGCTTCAAAACCGAGCCTAGACAGAGTAAAGCTACACCGCTTGACTCCTCAGTGGCCCCCACGTACTTTGAAAACAATAGGTTAAGTTTTGAATGCTTAGTGCGCTCCACTCTACCCACTTCTCCTCAGCATTCGATGACCAGCCGGCCTAAGGAATTAACAGCTAGAATTGTTAGGAAATTAAAGGGAAAAAGTTAAGATTTTCAGAAAAAAAAATATATTTTAAAAACGCTAAAGTTCCAAACACTTTTTGAAAATTTCTATTTTTTTTTTTAAGTCCGACTATTGTGCACACTTGGGCTAATGCAGACGATGGGATGATTTATAGCGTAAAATGCCAAGCCCTGGCCGGGAATCGAAGCCGGGTTCTCGGGGTGAAAGCCCAGTACGCTATCAACTAGGCCACCAAGGCGGCTAAACAAATTTCTAAAAATCTTATTACAACTAAAACATATGTTCGGTAGACATCTTGGATTACCGTTGGAACGGACATTTTAATTTACGTCATGCAATGCTAAATAAAATATGGTAAAACAGTCAACATATCTGCAGTCATTAATGCCAATCAGTGTTAGAACTACAGAAAACTAGTATTGATGTTTTAACGGTTTGCAAAGTTATTTTCCAGAATAAAATTAGGCTTTGAAATCGTGTGACGTAATACCACATTCAGTGTACGTTTTTGTTCTTGCTTAAGCAGTAAAATACCCAAATTCAGCATTGACTACCCAACAATTGTCGTACGTTATTTCGGAAGCGAAACTTGGAAAAGTGAAAACAATATAACTAGTTATAACATTTAATTAATGATGATCAGTACATGGTTCATAGAAGACATTTCTGCAAGGTTGTAGGCTAACAGTTCTGTTTACTAGTAATGGTTAAATTTTGAAATCGAGTAACGCTAAATCAAACCCGATCTATCTTACAGTCCATATAAACTTGACGCTTGTTTCCAGCATGTATATTACATTCTTTTTATATTCTTCTTCTTTTCTGCTAGGATTATTGTCACTATGTTCAGTATAATGATCTGCCTTCCCTACCTTTGTCAATTCTACATTCGTTGACGCGTTTCGGAGAACCTCCATCTTCAAAAACTATATCTATACACTATATAGGAGTATGAATCAGTCAGTCAGTCAGTCAAGATATCTTTTATATATTAAGATTTAGGTACTTGAGAATTATAGTACAGAAGAATTTAATTCAAATCGTTTGAAACTATTTTTCAATAATTTAAAGATTTTTAACCAAGAAAATGCATTGTCTTCAGTTACAAGTCAAATTGCATTGAAATCGGTCAATGCAATTCATAAGATAACAAGCGTGCATGCACGTACGCACAAACGGACAGTCATCGAATTCAAAATCATATTTTTTGACTCATGAATCTGTTAATGCCTTTACTGTCTCCTTCGAAATCTCAAGATCGATTTTCCACGGCCACCACCAAACCAAAAGTTCTAAAATTAATCCTAACCTCACGATGGTACACAAGTTCGGTATTTCTTTTCCAGTAAGTGGATATGTTACATTAATGAGTTATATAATTATATAAATTACATTTGGAAACGTTAAATGAGTTATAAAGTATATTTCAGTGACGTGAAAATACAGTGAGTTTTTTCAAATTTATGTTTTCCGGACATTGTCTTACTAACTAGCCTATTCTTAAAATTTAGTTTACAAAATTAAAACATTCTCCATAGCCGCCTCGGTGGCCTAGTGGATTGCGTACTAGGCTTTCACCCCGAGGACCCGGGTTCGATTCCCGGCAAGGGCTTGGCATTTTCATACGCTATAAATCATCCCATCGTCTGCATTAGCCCAAGTGTGCAAAATAGTCGGACGTTAAACACAAAAAAAAACGTTCTCCGTAATCATCCATAACATTCTCCATGTAGCCTGTTAGTAATATTTGATAGAAATAATTCGCATGTTTAATCGATACACGCACAACATTTATATATGAGTAATATGATGAAATATCAGCAAGATATGAGTCGATAAACTAGAACTACAGTAGCTCTCGATTATCCGAGTTCTGGTCAACCGAGACTCCTAATTAACCGGAACAGTTTATTAAAAAAACTGCAGAACATTAGGCCTACATCAGAATTAGGAATGGATTCAAAACTTTTGCTGTTTTTAAAATACGTATCTGTCGGCGAATGACGATTTCAATGCGATTTTTCTTGTAAGTTTATTCAACGTAATTCTTTGATTTAAGATAAAATCTTAGAAATTTTTAAAGATAGATTTTAACGATTTCAATTAAATTATTCTGAAATTTAGTCCTCAAGCACCCGAATAAAAAGTCAGATTGGTATATTCCCTCTTACAGGTTGGAATGTATTCTAGATTTTCCAATTCTATTTGGTTGGCTGAAATGTAATTAGGGGTAGAAATATGGGAGGTAATTTTTCACCAACCCTAATTTAAGAATCTGATGTGAAACATTGTTCCGGCACTTTTTCACGTTTCAGCCAATACGGATTCTTTCTCTAGGTCGAAAAAAACAGCTACTAGTGTTTGACGCAAGAGGAACGCATTTTGTATTGCAGATTCTAAAGATACTAATTGATCCACAGAACATCGTCCTTGCCTAAAGCCGCACTGGTCTTCGCAAAGTAAATTGTTGGTTTCAAATACCAAACAAGGCGACGATTTACCATTTTTTCTACCAGCTTGCAAAGAACGCTATTAAGAGAAATCTGACGATAGCTACTTGCATCAGTTTTATCTTTACCTGACTTAAGAATAGGAATTACTATTGCTTCCAACCAAGCGTCAGGAAAGTATGTTCATCGAATATACGATTGTATACCTCGAGGAGGGTAAGCCTACCTGACGTTGGAAGGTTTTTGATCATGGAATATACGAGGTTGTCAGGACCGGGAGCTGTGTCCTTCGTTGAAGACAGTGCAGATTCCAGCTCATGCAGAGTAAATAGCCTATTAAGAGGAGAGTCGTCAGAAGTACCGATGGTGAACGGCTATGGTTCCACTGCACTTTTGTATTTACGAAAAGCAGCGTTATACGCCGTAGAACAGGAATAGCTAGCAAAAGATGATCCTAATAGATTTACAATATCGGAACACTGAGAAACTAACTCTCCATTCGGCCGTTTAAGACCCATCAACTCCGTGGATGGAACACGACCAAATATAGAGCGCAGTTTCTTCTAGACGACAGATGTTGGCGTTGTTCTGCATATTGTTCCGATATATTGCGACCAAGATTCCTTTCTACTTTGTCTAAAAATTCTTCGAGCTTTAGCTCTAAGAATTTTGTACCGCTCAAGATTTTCATCTGTCGGGCTTTTGTTGAATCTCCGTAGTGCTTTTCGGCGTAGACGCAAAGCCTCCTTACAGTCCTCGTTCCACCAAGGCACAGATGGACGTGGTGGGTATGCGGATGTTTTAGGGATAACATCCTCGGCTACATTTAAAATCGTATTGGTGAGTTTCTTAACCACTGTGTTAATGCAGTTCACTTCAATGTCTGGAGGTACAAATCTTTTTGCAAATTCTTCCCAATTTGCCTTTTTAAGGATCCAACGCGGCAGGCATCGTTGCACATGAGGTAAAGTACAAAATGAAATTATTAATGGGATTATGGTCACTGCCATACAGATCTGGTAACACCTACCATTCAAACTTTGTTGCCAAAACTGAACTACAAAATGACAAATCGACAACTGTCCATCCGCCAGTAGATGCTGATAAATGAGTCGGGGAACGGTCATTTAGAAGACACAAATCTAAGTTTGACCGTATTCCTTCGATTCGTAATCCCCTTGAGTTACAGGATAAGGAACCCCATGAAGCATGGTGAGCGTTAAAATCACCTGTCAATAGAATCGGTTGTAGCAACTGAGATATTAAATCATATACTTCATGATGTTGGAAATTGTAACTAGGCGGCAAGTAAAGGCAACAGACGGTAACTTTGAATGGAACGGTAATCTGAACGGCAACAGCTTGTAAAGGAGTTATTATATTGACAGATATGGACTGGACAGAGTTGTGAACCAATATGGCTACGCCACCTGTGGCTCTTTCCTCAGTGACGAAATCTGCTCTGAAAATAGAATAACCACTAAAATTGAAGGTGTGGGATTCATGCAAGTGCGTCTCTTGGAGACACATTATTAGAGGAGATGAATCTCGCACAAGAACTTTGAGATCTTCCATATGGCTTCTTATCCCATTAATATTCCACTATATCACATTGTTATTAATTGAAAATGCAGTCATTGAAATAAAATAAATTAATATAGCAGCGGGTTCTATTCGTTTTTGTCATTTACTACTTTTGATTTATCAGAGTCTACCGACATCGAATCGCTACTGTGATTCATGTCGGACTCTGTAGATACATTTGTTTTGGCAGAAGTCGCTTTTGATACGGCTTCAGTTTTAGTTTTTGTTTTTTTAACTTGCTTAGAGGTATTTTTAACCAATTTTTATCCGCATCCTTAGACCCAACTACTGGTGGGTATGTATTTGATTTTTTTAAAAGTAAGCTAGTCCAGGAGAAACAGACTTTACTGTCGGTTTTACCACTTGTGACTTAGTTCGGACCATCATTTTTGAAGCAGATGGAACTGCTTCAGGAAGAGTAGGTTATGAAGATTTAGTCACAAGTGACTTTGGAGCTTGATTTTTAGAGATATTCGACTGATTTTCTTTTGAAGAGATAGACAAAGATTGATCAAATGTACTGGAAGCAGGAGTGGTAACAGTTGAAATTACGGATAACAGCTGAGCTACTTGCTCAGTCAGTGCTTTAACAGTTTTAGTCAGTTCATCGCAATTTCTACACGAGGTCTTGCTACTAGACGCGACCGACACAAACGACTTACCCTCAATTATTCTGGAACTTTTGAATATCTTTTTAGCTTCTGAAAATGAAACTTTATCCCTTGCCATGATAGTCAAAACTGCTTTCTCGTCCTTATACTTGGGACAGCTGAAGGAACGAGCCGGATGATCGCCACCACAATTGGAACACTTTGGGTCATCCGTGCAATTGTCACCACCATGGCCATTTGAACCACAATTACCACATATTTCGGGCTTTCTGCATGTAGAACTCACGTGTCCAAACCCCTGACATTTAAAGCATCTTCTCGGGTTTGGAACGTAAGCTCGAACAGAAAGCCTTTGATATCCGGCAAATATATATTCCGAGATTGTGGGTTTACCAAAAGTCAGAATGAGGGAAGCAGTTGGTACTTTTTCCATTTTCATTACGCAGAATGCGATAAACATCCGTAACTGACTCTGATACCAACTCAGACTTTATCTCCTCAAGGTCTAGGTGGAGAGATCTCTGCACGTTACCACTCCTTTAGCAAAATTCAAGGTTCTGTGGGGCTCCACAGAAACCTTGATCCGATCAAAAAGGAAGTCATTTTAGGAGCGACAAGCTCTGCTTGTCGCTACTAGTCTGAACTAACAGCGTACCATTTTGTAGCTTCCTAATAGACGCTACAGGACCTACTCTTCCAACGATAGCCTTGTTTATGAGGAAAGGAGACACTTTCGATAGGTCGGACCCTTCCTCAGAATTTCTAAAACTAAAAATCTAGGAGAAGGAGCAGAACAACTGCAGCACCCATCTCCTTTTCTTCGATGTCCATACTCCCACTGCTACTCTCAGACCTGTTCGACGTAGTCGAACGAGGCCTCTTTAACACATTTTTGGCGTTTTGTATTTTTTGTTCCATGGTTTGTTTTGCCGAGCGATTCATGAATGCAGATTTTTCGAACAACTGGCACAGGGTGCACCCAAACGACCACCAGCAGCCCAGGATACTCGAACTAAAGCGAGAACCCCCAATAAAAAAAAAAAAAAAAAAAAATTGGGGGGGACCTCCAGATATCCTGGAGCCGAAATACATGGTCTGTCAGCACTCCAGAATATTTTAGGAATGGGTTCCGGTACATAGTTACGGTTCCCCAAACCCAAGTACCACTGGCAGCCGCCCTCTATGTACTCACAGAATGCAACCATTTGTTTCGATAGACCCAGCTATGGGCTCCGACACCCATAACTCAACATTCATGCGCTTGCCAAGCGCCTATAGGCTGCTCGGTTCCAGAACCTGTCCCATCAGAGGTCCTCGGCAGTGCTAGGCACACATCAGGTTCCACATACTTGGCCCCGCCAAAGGAAACCGAGCAGAATCGCCACTCCCAGACATAACGGAACAAGCACAGCAAATCCCTAAATGTACGTGTGAGTGTTTTTGTACTACACTTCAGTGTTTACATCATAAGTGTAGTGCTGTAAGTGTAAGTGTCTGCTAGACTCGGGTGCCGCGAGGTTCGTCTAGGTCCTCTCACTAGGTGCAGCTAGTCTGCACCCCCCTGCGGGTGTGTATGTGTTTGTGTGTGAGAGTGTGTTTGTGGTTGTTGTGTGTTGTGTGTATGTGGAGTAAATGAGTGAGAGTAGAATGAGCTAGAGGTATGGTGGGATAGCTAAGCCCATCAGCTGCTCACGTCAGCTGCCTCCGCCGGCTCTATTTAAGGATCGCTCTATTCCTGAAGGAAGTAATTTGCTCAAAATATTAGAAGGGGACATATATGTAAATGAAGGATACGCCATTATAAGAAAATGTGAGCCTTTGATGACATACCTTATTTTAAATTTAAAACCTGATCCTCATGTCAACACTGAAGAATTCAAAGACGCTATGGAATCTGATTTTACGAATTCAATTCCATTTTTTTTTTTTTTTTTTTTTTTTTTTTTTAGGCGAAAAGCACATTAAGGCTAGCATCGCCTAAACACAACTACTAAAGAAGAGAAACAACAGAGCGATAAAACGTAACATTACTTACAAACTAGATAACATTTGAAGGGCTGGGGGGAAAAACTATGAAGATCTAAAAACTTTCAATTTGCAGGTTAGAACAGTTATTTGTAGATCTAGGCTAATAGTTTGTTGCCATGTGTTCGATTTTGCAATAAACGATAAGGGTCACAAGTTACACAGACTTTTAGAAATAGTAAATCGGGGGAAAATGATGAGAGTCCACCGCGTTGGTGGGAATATCGATGAGAGTCCTTCTGTTATTGTTGTCTGTTACGTGGCAGACAATGTAGCTGTAAGCTAAACAATTTAACAATAGTTGGTTTTTGAGGTTACATTGTGCTGTGTGCTTTTTGATATTGTTTTTAAAGTAATTGGATAATTATTTATATGAAAGGCTAGTGTTCTGTTGTGTTTTAATGGAAAGTGAAGTTAAAAGTGACAACGAGTCGGCTGAGCTCATACACAACAACTCTAAAAAAAGGAAAAAATTTGGTAGGTTGTGATGTTAAACGAAAACTATTGACACAATCCCATGAAATTGGACCTAATTGCCATTGCAATCGTTTGAAATGTTTTGAAGTTGTTGATATAGGTGCTAGGAAAGATTTAATTGGAAAGTTTAATTGTCTGAAAGATTATAATGAGCAAAATCTCTATCTTAGTTGTCTAATAACTTGCACTACTGTAAAAAAGGCGTAGGCCTAGATTGGATGATCCTGACGATTCCCTAGATCATCCATAACTTTTCTTATTCATATAAAGTCAGAATAATAAAAGATGAAGTATTAGTTGAAACGCCTGTGTTATAAAGCATTTGTTTCACTTCATGGCATTACTCCTCGCAGAGTTCAGACCATACAGAAAATGTTAACAAGTAAAGGACAAGTCGTAAATGATGCTAGAGGGTCGCACAAAAACAGACCTCATAAACTGAGCGATGATACAATAAATAATATCCACAGCCACATTAAATCTTTAAAGGGGCGAAAATCTCATTATAGTCTTAATGATACCAAAAGGCTATACCTCCTGATACTCTAAATGTGCATAAATTATGTGAATTGTACAACGAAATGTATCCCGATAACAAAGTTTCTGATTCTTCCTATAGGGCTATTTTTCAAAATAATTACAACATTGGTCTCGGGTATCCGAGATCAGACACATGCAGCAAGTGTGA